>PVKN010001825.1:0-47523 GCA_004027915.1 Capromys pilorides | reverse complement strand
AAGAGTGAGATGAGAAACAAGATTTTTTAAAAAAAACTGGTAACTTTGTGAGATAATAGTTTTTAAAAAATTCTCTGTAATAATCACCATTTCATAAAACAAAGGGCACAGACCCTGCCCCCATGACTTCATGACCTCACGATAGAAGAAATTAAGAAAAAAAAAGAAAAGAAATTAAGCAAAGAAACACAGGACTAATTGGAAAGCAGAAGGCATAATATTTGTTACAAAAGAAACCAGCTAAGTTCAAGAGTGTGGAGTGGTGGAGGTCACCAGGAAAGGCCTAAGAAGGGAGTGGCTGATGGGAGGGTACCAGGAGTGGCACATACAAGACAGAACATGGAGGAGCCGGGCCTGGGGATGGCCCTGGGGAGCCTGCTCCAGGCAGGGAGCCAGGGAAGCAGAAGGCCTGATGTGCGGGGCAGGTTGGGGGCTTGTGTATTTGCAGCCCTGACGGTACTCAGTGTGAGCCAGGCTGAGTGGTCAGTGCAGAGGGTAGAGCAAGATTAATTAATTAAGGGGACTGGCCTTTCTGACTCTCTACTGGGGAAGGCCTGCTGGGCCCCTAGGTCTAGGACTGCTGGGTCTCCCAGTGAGAACACTCAATTCCCGGAGTATTCGGCATCCAAAATCCTGCAGGACAACTGTCACACAGCCCATCCATCACAAAGGACTACAGCATGGAGTGGTGTCCCTCTTCTGGGCACAGCCAAGGTGCTGGTAGACTGGAGTTTCCAGGGTACAACTGCAGAGCATCTGCTATGAATGCTGCCTGGCACCCTGGAGTTTGCTGAGCCCTGCTCTTGACTCAGAGGCTGGGAGGGTCAGATCATGTGGAATTTGCTAGGCCACACTGCCAAATCCGAGTCTCATTCAAGCTGTGAAGGAAAGCCATTTAAATCTTCAAGCAAGGAAGTAACACAGTAGGACTGAGGTTTCAAACACCTCACTCTGTTGGCTGCATAGGACAGGAGTTAAACCTGGGAAAAATGAAGTTGGAACAAAAGTCAGAACAATGAACCCAGATGAAAGAAAGCATGTGACCAAGAGTTCGTACTGGGAATGCAAAGAAGTAAACCCATTCTGCAACTACTAAGGAAGTAGACTTGATAAAAATTACTAATAGATCCGATGTGGGGTATTATGTGGAGGAAGAACTGACACGTAACGCCCAGATATCTACCCTGAGCCATCAACCAAGACAGATTCCCACAGGCATTATGGGATGGCACAGGGGAGGAAGAAGAAGAGATCATTTCAGGAGAGAAAGGAATGGGTTCCCTTTGGTGATGCAGAGTTTGAGATGTCTGTGACATTCAAATGGTGATCTTAGCTGGCTTGTTCAGTGTATCAGTCCGGGTCCTCCAAAGAGGTTTGGCTTGGAGTACATCAAGTTTGGAATATTGATTATTTACATGGTATTTAAAATGATGCATTGAAGAGAGTGTAGAGAGTTGAAAGTAGAGACCAGGCCTGAGACCTTGAGCATCTCAGCATAAAAGGCTGAGAAGTGAAGGGGGTGACAGAAGATAGAGAAGAAACAAATTCAGTCCCATGAAGAAAGAAGAGAACTCAAAGAGTGGGGCTTCATCAATGTCAAGAGAGGAAAATTCCCAAGGCAGAAGAGCTGGTAACCACATGTAATGTAGCCAGGCTCAGAGAAATCAGGACGGGAAGGTGAGCAACACTTCCGAGAATCTAGATATTGGTTCAGTAACAGTTGCAATGTTGGAAGGCAGAACTCGCTGAAGGTGGGTAGGTGGGAGTGGAACAGAACAAAAGAACAGAGCGAGAAAACAGGAGTGGCACAGTGCAGGGGAGAAAAAGCCCTATCTTTTCTCCACCATTGTAAGGCTCATGGCTGACACCTTATAAGGAAAGAAAGATTAACAAGAGAAAAGCATAATACATTTACTTAACCAGTTTTACATGATACAGAAACCTTTAGAAAAGAATGCCACGCGTACATGGAGAACTATTTTTTATGCTAAATATGATGAGAGTAGTGTGATGATAATTGTGGAGAAACATGTTTGGACAAAGGATGTAAATCAGTGGTGTTAGAATACAGGGAGCTTGGCAAGGCCTGTGTGGTCACATTCCTCTGGAGTTCAGGGTGGAGGGCAGAGCCATCTGAGATGAGGGTCTGACGATCTGCTAGCAGGTCAGGTAGGTCAGAGGATTCCTCTACCACCATGCTTTAGAAAGGCAGAAGAAGGTCAGAGCAGTTCTCTTGCCTCTTCAGTGTTCTCAGTTGTCATATTTTGGAACATTATGATCAGAGTCCTAACAGTCTGCAGAAAACTCTTATGAGAGGAGTATGGCTCTAAAGAGGAACATAGGAATGGAGCATTAGCGTGAGTGGTAGGAAGAACTCTGGAAGTTTTTAAAGAATGGGAGATCTCTGGGCATTGTGTGAGCTCCTTGGAAATGTCCAGGAGAGAGGACAGCTTGAAGGAGAGAAGTTAGTGCTTCATGTCAGTGGATTTCCAGAACCCATCCTTTCCCAAAGTCTTTTTGAAAATTAGGTAATTTGTCTCTCCATTCTTTGAGGCTTTAAATATACAAATGGAAGCCTTATTATCCCAACAGCAAGCTCTTTCAGAACCAGAATTTACTGACGGGGATTTTTTTTTTTTTTTTAAAACCCAGAAGTCATAGTCAGTGCGTGGGACATGCTTCTCTTTCCACCTGTCTTCTGTTCAGTGTCTTTGGACTGATGCTAGAGACACAGCTGCAATCATGAGGCAATGTCCAGCCTCTGCTTTGGTTAATGCAGCACTGTGCATTCCAAGCAAAAAATAAGGGTGTTTCTTATTTTATTAATACAAACGCATCTGGGAGAACATTTGTGCTGTCCTTTCCAATGTCACTCTGGCTCATTATTAGCTGTGACCTCTGGAGACTGCTCTTTTTGGCATTGAGTCCCCTGGCATTTCTCCCTGGTGGTGTGCCCATCTGCACTGATTATTTTGGCTGATTTTCTGTGCCTTTATAGGCAGGTGATTATTGTACTGTGATTTTATGTAACATTTCTTGCCAGCGATTGGTTTAGGGATGACCAGATGTTGTGGGCTTTGTATTTACCCCCATCCCATTCATATGTTGAAACACTAACTCCCAAGAGGATCTTATGTGGAGATTGGGCCTTGAAGGTCACGGTCAAGCGATTGGAGCCCTTGTGGTGGCATAGATGCCCATATAAGAAGAGATGACAGCTGTCTTAGTTACTTTTTACTTATTGCTAGGACAAATAATTGACACTGAAAATGAAGGAAGGAAAGGCTTATTTAGCTCACAGTTTGTAGAGGTTTCAGATCATACTTTGCTGTCTCCAAGGCAAACGGCAGCAGTTCAAGGCAGCAGCAGAAGACCAGCGCTCCACTGCAAAGATCATACTCCTCCAAGGATGATGACTTCTCCAAGGAAGTGAGGAGGGGAGCCCACAAAGCCTTCCTCAGCTCCTTCATATACACTTCGTGTCGAGTCACTCTGGGGCAGCCCATAGGGCTCTAGGGTGTAACCAATCTTGTCCCAGGGTGGGCCAATTGTGCTCTAGGGTGGAGCCAATCGTGTTTAAAGGCCAAACCAATTGTGCCCCTGCTTGGGCACTCCCTACCCTATCCCCGACAGCCCAGATCCTGCAGAACCAATCCAACCAAGTTTCCTCAAGTTGGCACAGTGTCAACTACCACAACAGCTTAAGGATTCTTTCTCTCCTATTCTCTTCCATGGGGGGAACAAAGCAAGCACGTGGTCATCAGCAAACCAGGAAGCTGACCATTAACTGGATCGGCTGGCACTTTAATGTTGGACTACTCAGCTAGAACTGTGCAAGAAGTGCGTGTAAATCACTCGGCCTCCAGTGCTGTGCTATAATGGCCTGTGAGCCTTAGGACATAATGTTCTTCAGTGTTTGCCAGCTTGAGAGTGACGTCAACACACAGGGGAGGCAGGACCAATGGAGTCCTGGAAGTGCAGCTCTCAGGCCTCTCGTCCATACCAAGAGCCCACCCACCCAACGAACTTCACTAATGTAATGTCTGGTTCTCTGTTTAATTCCAGTTGATGCTTCCCATGATTTTCAACAAAATTCGTCTTTCACCTGTTCCTTCTGTACCTCTCTACATTGTTTGACATCTCAATGTTCATCAAAGAATTTCCTATTCAGAAATGTCTCCATGTCTTTAATTGGTATTAAGTATAATTATATACTATAAGTTGTTGTCTTTTTTTTTTTTTTTTTTCCTGTACTGGGGATTGAACTCAAGACTTTGAGCTTTCCAGGAAGACACTTATGCTGCTGAACTATCTCCCCAGCTGAATTTCTTGTCTTAAGACCTCTTCATATCTCTCTCTGTATTCCAATGCTATCAAATTTGAGATAGCTATGTCTGATAGGAGGCTATTTTCATACACTATTGAAATGTGCTAAAACAGTCTTTTGATATCTAGACTTCTTTTCTTTAAAGTTTCCATTGTACCAGCTGCAATGTAAAATTTGTCATCATATGAAGTGTCCTGATTTTTTGGTTCAGAGATAACAATCATTGTTCTTTTAAAGTTTCTTCATGGCTCTAGACTGATGTATTTGAAACCTGCTTTTCAAAAGTGACATGTCTGACCAGAGCCAGTGTTTCTTTCATTCACGATGATAACTTCCAGCATGACACAGCCCCTTTCTCCCAAGGTTCCCGTCAATTCTACTTCATCAATTTGTTCTTCCTTGTTGGCCAGAATTAAGTCCAGAATAGCAGTTCCCTTCTTATATCTTTGCTTTCTGAGAGACGGAGTTGTCAGGGCTGTGAGTCAGGTAGCTCAATTGGGACAGACCCAGGGGATGTATTTGTGGTAATTCACATGCCTGGAAGTAAGGAGTTTGATGTGAGCTTCAGATCAGTGGTGAAATTGGATTTATTTTGGACACTGTTTCAGAAGGAAAAGAACCAGAGCTATGGGAGAAATTGAGGTGATTGAATAGATCAGACCAAGGCTAAAGGCTATGCTCTTTCCTTTCAAGAAATGAAGCACTGGCTCTTGGAGACACTGTGTCTGCGTTAGAAAGACCCCGTTGAATGTTGGCAGACCCAAGACAAGATGCAGACCACTTGGTGCTGGGACTGGCACATGTCAGCCTGAGATGGCACAAAGCTGGGAGTGGCACCCATCTGGCACCCCACCCATCTGGTGCTTCTTCCTGAGAACCAGGTGGAGACTAGTGGCTGAGGGGAGAAGGCTGGCCATTGGCAGATGGCAGGTGCATGTGGGGGCACAGCAGAGCTTTCTGAACAACTTGCTGGTCAAGGGTAAGTTATTAGAGCCCAGTGTATGTCAGCACCCTTTTTGGATGTGGGTAGTAACACGTTTTTATAGGGTGGTGGGGATTTGATGTTAAGGAATGGCAAAGTCTTCATACAGAATTAGAACAGAGTAAGATTCAAGAAATGAGAGAGCACAGGGCAAAGAGGAGCAGAGTCTCTCCAGAGAGAGGAGCTTCCTGGGAGCTGTAGAAGAAGAGAGAAATGAATGCAGCGGGCAGAGGTGGGAAGGGAAATGAGGCAAGGGTGGAGGAGGGTTCAGAGATAACAATCAGTAGAGCTGAGTGACCTGATGGCACTCTGAGCGGCCAGTTTTCTGGCTTGCTTTGGCTGTTTGGTCCCTAAGAGGAGATGTAGGCACAGAAGAAAGGGTAGACATGAAACTCTGAGCTTATGGTAACTGGCCTTGGAGATGAAAGCTCTGAGAGGTCTGCGGCAGCTGGCAGCGCCTGCAGGTCTTTGGCAGAGGACAAATAGGAGACCATTGGAGCAGTTGTGAGGGCCAGGGCATCTACCCTAGTGAGATTTTCTCATGGGAACCCAGGAATTTCGCTAAATCTCCCAGGGGGAAATAATGTCATCCATGACTCCAGCAGCCATTCTACACGAGGACCATGTGCTCCAGAGTGAAGCTGGGGTGTGAGATGTGAGCCACTGCTTTTGTGGCTATTGTCAGGTTCCTTTCTCCCATGAGTCTTTTCTGAGTTGTGGGGAATTCTTGTGTGCAAATACACAGCTCTGAACAGTCACAGTTTATATGGAGACACCTTGTCCCACACCGTGTGTTCATGTCTCTATCCCCAAATCCATGTGTTGATACTAATTCTGATGTGAAAGGACTTGAAGTATGGGTTCTGGGAGTTGATTATGGTTAAATGAGGTCATAAGGATAGAGTCCCCATAATGGATCCAGGGCCAAAATAAGGGGCCAGAGCTCCCCACTGGCTCTGTGAGAGCACAACAGGGAAGCATAAGCTGGGAAGGGGGGAGGAGGGGAATCTGCACCATGATCTGGATTGGCATTATAACCTGAAAAACTGTAAGGAGTAAGTTTTTGGTCAAAAGCCACACAGTCTATGGCATTTTTGCTATAGCAGTACAAACTGTACATAAATGTTTTGCTATGTATACTGTAAAATATGTCCAAATATGGAGAGAACACACAATTTAAAGCACAAAAGGGGAGGGGAAAGAAGAAGGAATAGTGAAGAGGAGCAAGAGAGGGGAGAAAGTGAAGAAATTGAGCATCCTGGACGGTTCTGTTTGAGTCATGGTCTCACTGTGTGGTTCAGACTGGTGTTGAACCCAACATGTTCAACACCAGCCTGGCCTGGTCTCAAACTCCTATTTCTCCTGCCTCAGCCTCCCAAGCACTGGAAGAATACGTGGGCACCACACGCTGATCCAGAAACCAACCATAAGCAGAACCACACCAGGGCCTATACTTTGGAGCTCAGTACAACTTGGGATCACTTTCTCTACTGTTTCTTCAGAAGGAGCTACTGTTCAGTTTCGTGACATCATGTTCTTCCATTTCTCTACCATATTCTCACCTACTCGCGCATCCTAGGTGTGCTGCTGGGTGATTTGTGTTTCTGAACTTCATACGAGCAGGATCATCCTGCCTGACTCTTTTAGGACTTACTCTGTGGCCTTAGGTGGCTTTGTGAGCTTTCATCATTCATGTCACCATGGTGTTCTGAGCCACTGCAGCACTAGGTCATTATTCACTTGTCTGCTCTACTCTTCCTATATGTGTGGGTTTTGCTTTCTTATCACTGTTGGTGCAACGATTCTCCTGGATCTTAGTGTACATTACAAAGTTTGTCTACAGTTTATACAAGGAAGCGGCATTTCTGCATATGGAGTACGTGCTTGTCTGACTCTGCTAGGCAATGCTCACCAGGTGGTCACCCCAAGTGAGCTCCTCATCAGCAAAGAATACGAATTTTCCTTGTTCCCATCCTTGTCTCTCTGTTGTGCATGTAACATAGCTATTAGATATCACATAATCATTATAGAGATTTAATTTGGGCTTGTATAATATACATTGTTGCATTTCCCAATCATTCTATAATGTAACTTATGGATAATTTAGGGAATTTGCAAGTATAATACTTCCAATATTCAATTTCTTTTTTTCCCCTTTGACATTACCATATACCTCTCAAGTAAAAATACATCTCTTCTGTTTTTGGAAATTGAACCCATAATAGGTAAAAGAAGAATTTTTGAGAGAGAAGACTCCATGAGGTTGTTTGAAATATGTTTCTACTCCTTTTTGGTTTGTAACCAGGATGTACTAAATGTGCTGAGTTTATAGTGCTGAGCAGGCTTTCTCAGCCAGGAGGGCTTCAGTTCTTACGGTGGGAACTTGTGGAACCTTGGACAACTGAAATTATCCCCATGGAGTCATGAAAGGGCTCTTGGGGTGAGAGATGACTGGTGTTGAATGACTTAGGAGAGGCTTCAAGGCCACAAGAACCATACAGAACACTTGGGATCCTAGGGACCTTCAGGAGCATCTGTCACTTTGTTCCTGTAATTGAATTACATGGTGAGGTAAAGTGTAAATTAGTATCAAGGTGTTTTTCTTTGGTCGATGATATTTTAGAGGGCCGGCGAGATGGCTCAGCAGTCTAAAGCGCCTGCTTAGGCAAGCATAAGCAACTGCAGGGACTGTGGTTCAATCCCCGGCACCACATGCTGTGCTAGCCCCACCCCCAGGGCAGGCTGAGCCAGCCATAATATAAAACAAACAAACAAACAAAAAAATAAAAAAGATAATAGATGAGAGAAGTATGACAAGTGTGAAGAGAACAAATCCACTTCTTATAGTAAGCCAGAGTGTGTACTGAAGAACACAGTCATATATAGATTTGATTTCTTTAAAATTGTTTTCTTAATTTAAGAATAAGGTTTTATATAAGCAGAGTAAAATTAGAGGCTCTATTAATTCATTTTTTGAAACTACAGTAAAATGCCTAAGCCAGGCTAACTTTATAAAGGAAAAGAGGTCACGTAGAGTACAGATCTAGAGGTGGACAGTGCAAATGGCACAGTGCAGTCTGTGGAACGGGCTCCCCTCACCTGTGTCACCTCTGGACAGGTGGCAATGGTGAGTATACCTGGAGGAGAGACTGTATTGCCAAAAGGAGGCCAGAGAGATTGGGGGAACCTCATAACTCCTTTCTAGGGAAACACCCCATGCAACTTAAGGCCCTCCTATTTGACCCCAAATTTTAAAGGTCCCTTCACCTCCCAATACTGCCACCCTAGGACCACAGTGCTTTGAACACACAAGACTTTGAGGGGACCATACTTAAAACATATCCAAATCACAGCAGAAGTTATGATATACAAAAGTTAGAGTCGTTATTTTATTGGGAAAAAAGGAAACATGTTTAATGTTTCCTTATCATAAAGTAAGTGATGAGAGCAGTTAAAAAATCTTGATTTACACAAATACTTATTTCCTTTATTTTTCAATTTTTTTTACTCTATTATATAAAGAAGTTTTAGATTCACAGTAAGATTGAGTTCTAAGCATAGAGAGTTTTTTCTCTCCCTCTCTACCCACTTCTCTCAAAACCTCCCCACTAACAATGTCCCCTGAGCCCTGCCCTGCCTCAGAGTAGAACATTTTTCACAAGTGATGAACTTTGTATTAAGGAATTGTGATCCCTTAAAGTCCACAGTCCATTAAGCCCCACACTTGTATACATTCTATAGGCTTTGACAAATGTAAAATGACCTCTGTCTGCCATTGCAGTCCATTAAATAGTTTCACTGCCTAAAAATCCCTTAGCGCTCTGTGTATTCATCTCTCCCTCTTCCTATTTCAAGTGTTTCTTCTTTAAAAAAATAGCACTATAAACTTAAAAGGCACAGAGTAGGAAATTGTTCTATCAGAGTTAAATACTAACAACGTGTAATACCATTTGCATTTTCACAAATTAAATAAAACCTAAAAATTCAGTTAAGAAAGTAAAAAGGCAAGCCACAGAGTAGGATAAAAGATTTATAGCACACACATCTGACAAAGGCTTGTGTCTTTAACGTATAAAAAGGAACTTCAGTACATCAAGGGTAAAGAGAAAGCCTTTGATAAATGAGTGACAGACTTAAGGGGAGCTGTCATCAAAGACTGTGCATAAATGACCAAGAAGCACAGGAGAAGGTGCTTGATAAACAGAGTCTCCACATTTGCTCTAGAATAGGGGACAACATAAACAAATCTAACCACACCACACATTGCTCAGGACTTGGGTGGACTTTAACTCTTATACTTTACTGCTAGGGGTGCTCTACCTCTTTGGAAAACTACTCAGGAGTTTTTATCTCTCTGGTGGTCCAGCAATCACATTTCTATATATTAGTCTGAAAGAAATGAAACATGTTTGCCAAAGACTTGACAAGAATATGCATAGTGACTTTAATTGTTCTAGCCCCAAGTTGAAGACAGCTATGTATCTATCCACACGTGAATGAATGACAAAACAAGACATGTTCATGCCATAGGGTACCACTCACCTATAAAAAGGAATGAACTTGGATCTTGTAACAATACATATGGGTCTAAAGAATATCATGTTGTGTGAAAGAAGAAAGGCACAAGAGAGTACATATTATGTGATCCCTTGTGTATTAAGTGTAAGTACGGAGAACAGCTGGACTATAGTAATAGAAATCAGCGAGGAGATGGTGATTGGCGGGAAGAGGACGAGGAGGAGCTTTCTGGAGTGGCAGTGTGTGCATATTACATCAAAACTCATACATCATAGCCCTGAAAATCTGTGTATCATTGCATCCAAATTTCTGCCTTAGTATAAAGGGCCCAAATTATCAATTAAGGATCACCTATAAATTATCATAAGCACTCACATTTTTGCCATCTGATGTCGCCTTGATGCTTTGACGTCATATCCTTCGCTCATTGTTTCATGAAGACAACACCATTCAAGAAGATGCTATTAACACAGACACTGAGCCTGATCTGGTATTGCACAGGTCATGGCATGCATGTATGAACATAGTATGTTTTCTTAGCTTCACATGAAGAGTGACGTGGAGAGCTAAGTTAAAAACCAAACTACCCTAAGACAAAACAATGTTCCTGATCAGTGATGAATATATCAGAAGACTGGATACTTGTTGCAGATGACAGAAATCGTTTTGAGTTCTCCACAAAGGCACTGCATCCTGATGATGTCATGAATGAATTTTCTTGATGGTGGTGGCTCTTTTTGTGCTAAATTTGATTATGTTCCATGTTTCCCCTCTTGCGCTATTTTGTACTGTATTTTAAAAAAATGTTAATATATGTTTATAACAAGAATCGAATGTTTGCAAAGCCCCTGAAGTACCTCCCAGGTTGAGAACTACTAGCCTCGCTGCACTAACTCTGTGCTGGAGGCCACAATGCTGCCTTCTGTTTATGCTAAATAGCTTTGTTAATAGCTGGCCTTAAGTGTTAACAGTTTAGTGGTAATGGATAAGCTGGCAGTCTGGGAGATGAAATGACTCCTGTTAAAAAATTGATAATGGCTCCTCTATGGCAAGAGCAAAGGACAGATAAGTACAGAGAAGCTGTAAACTGTCCAGTGAATCAAAAGCAGATAATGTGCATTAGAATCCTTATTCTCACCCCCTTTGGGCCACATTTTCTGGGCCTCAGTTTTTTCCTATGTCTTCCCAACTTACTGGGCTAGAATGGAGCTTTTCAGAATTTAATATGCACCCAAGTAGCCAGAACTCTGGGATTAGACATTTTTAACAAGCAGGTGGGGGTTATGGCTATGGTTAACTGTCAGTTTGATTAGTTTGGGAGCTGCTGAGGGGTTCAGTGAAGCAAACATCTGGGTATTTTTTGGCAAGTCATAAAGGTGTGACTGTGGGATCTATATGTGGCCATTCTCCTTTCTGAACATTCTCCTTTGCTCTGCTTCCAAGCTACAAAGAACTAAGCTCTTGGATCTGCCCACACCCTTCCACCTTGATGGTCTTGCCTTGGAGTCAGCTGACTGTGGACTGAATCCTGTAAAGCCGTGAGCCACAATAAATCTTCTCTTTTAAGTTTTTGTGTTGGGTGTTTGGTCTCAGCAATGAGAAAATTAACTGATGCACTGATGACAGCATCTGAGGACCATGCTTAGAGGAGCTGGGGGCTGAGGGCGTCAAACTGCTGCATTACGCAGACGCCTTTAGGCTGTCCAGTGCTGTTTAAGTTTAAATGAAATGAAATTACAAGTTCAGTTTCTCAGCCCAAATGTCCTATTTCAAGGCTGTAATCACTACCAGAGGTGAATGCCAGCTGATGTGTCACAACACCTATGTAGAGCATTTCTCTTGTCATGGAAGGCTTCCCCTACACAGCGCTGCTTTGGCTATGTGTGGGACACAAACCTATTACCAAAACAAGCTAGAACCTGACTTCCAGAAAGTGGATTCTCTCACACGGATTTACCAACTTATCTGGGTGCAGTGGGACCCTGTCCGTGTCACACATATTTGCACAGATCTATCTGGATCTCATTAGCGTCCTCACTCTCCCGACTTGCTTTTGCTGAGCTTTTGTTGTTGGGTTTCAGATCTCATGTATACCATTAGTCTCTTCCAATTGTCGGACACCTTGCCTGTGCAGCTTACATTGCAGCAAGGCTGGTGAGTCTCTGGCGGGAGCATTATTCTAGTGCTTTCCAAATTCTATTCTTGGAAGGATGCAGTATCCTGGCTCTAGACTCCTCCTACTTCAAAGAGACCAACCATCTTGCCTTTCCTTGCTTTTCCTTGCCTTGCCTCACTTCACCTTCCTTTCCCTTCCCTCTCCTCCCCTTTCCTTATCAATTCCTTTTTCCCCATTCTTTCTCTTTTTTCCTCCTTTCCATTCTCCCTACCTCTTTCCACTTTGTCCTTCTCTTAAAGCTCCAAACCTTCCAATTCTAGTTTAGCGATTTCACTTTTAACATGATGAAACTGATGGACAGGGAGTTGGAGGGCTTGGCCTTTTCAAGGTCATGTGGCCAATTATGGGCTAGGATCAGAGGAGAGCTGGGATTTGAGTCTGAGGAGGCTCATGACCTGGTCAGCATTGTTTTCACCAGGTCCCTGGCTAATTATCTCCATGAAATATTGTCTGGTGACCTTCCCTGGGCCACTGTCTCAGGGAAAGTCCTGGTGCATTTCTGGTACCTGAGTGATCCACTGCCTAAGTCACTTTGAAGAAGTGGTGTTGTGTAGTAAATCACAGCTCATTGCAATTTCCTGCATCCAAGAGCCTGTGGGGAACAAACAAGGTGGGACCCTGTGGTATCAAGACTATCCAAGTCCACAATTTGGAAGCGATGTCATCTGTACAGCTCTTTCCGGTTGTCTGTAGCTTACCAACTCCCAAGACCAGGAAATAATCAGCAGAAAATATTTGTTCTTCCTTGCTGTGGTCCTGGGGCTTCTGTCTTAGAACTGGCTTTCAGATCTCAGCCTCCCTGGGCAGGAATGCAGCTAATTTCAAGCTTCTAAGAGGAACTAAGTGCTTTTCCATTGTTGGCCTCATTAACCATACAATAATGATTGCTGATTCCCTAGCTGGCTGTCTTCTTTCTTTTTTGTTTTTATAGTAGATCTTTCTTGAGCTTCTATCTGTCCCTCTGGTAACACTTCATCTCTATATTCACACATGCTAGCCATATGCCAAGGAACAGAAGTTTCTGAGCGCCTCCTAAATGGTCCTGATGAGGGATTGGATTCTGTCAGGCCTCTGGATGCAGAATGGGGATTGTTTAGGAATGATTTGAGAAACAAAGCTCTGACAATTGAGTGTTCTTCTTAAATTGTGTTCTGCCCCAGAGACCCAGGGCTGAATATTCCAGGTATATATGGCATTTCTTGTTTCACAATAGGGTCCCATTCACCAGGCATGTATAATTTAGGTTAGTTTGAAATTTATTTTAAATTTAGCAGGCTCTTTGCTTATTACTAACATAATGATGATTTATTGACATATGCATAATTCATGGGCTTTCATCAGTCCATGAGGGTATTAATACTGTACGCACTTTCTCTGAAGATCTCTATGGCTCTACGTAGATGTTTCCGCACCCCCATACACATATGCAGTTGTTCTTGGAGGCAGTGCAACAACTAATCCAAACAGCATGGCCAGCAGGTGTGGTTTAAGAGTCAGAGTTGATGGTACAGAGGGCTAGGGAGGTAGGGCTGTCATTCTCTCTACATTGTCCTCTTCTGGAAGGTGTATGACAGGTACTACTGGTTAGAGCTTAAGATCTACTTCCGTTCTTTCTCCCCTGTCTTCTGTGTTATAGAGTCTAGAAAGCAAAAAATCTCAGTTTGTAGCCTTGATTTTCATCATCATGACCATGTGACACATCCTTCTGGGCAAGTGGATCTTGTTAGATTCTGGGGAGAGCTTCCATTCCTGGGTAAAACAAGCAGACAAAGCAAAACAAAACAAGCAATGAGAAGTAAACCAAACCATACCCCCGACCTCCCCACACCCCAAAAAAGAAAAAACACAAGTGTCACAAGGAGAAAGATTTTGCCTTACACTTTTAGCCTATCTTTCTTCTGCTTGCTTGTAATATAGAAGTAATGCTCAAAGGAACTGCAGCTCTTTTATGACCATGAACACAAAAATGAGTATTTCATGTGAAAGATGCAGAATGGAAAGATTAGAAGACGGAACTGGCTGCCTGGTACTGGTCCTGGACTGTTGCCCTGACAACTTATAGGATGAACAAACCTGACCTGTTTAAATCAGTTTGTTGGGCATTGTGTTGGGTATTAGGTTAAGTAATACACAGAAAATGAAGTTCTAACACCCTACTAGTTGAAGTCATGTGGTTATCAGTAAGAACCCTAAAACCTTAGGTTCCAAGCTTGATATTGACAAAAAGTTGGGTCCACGATGGTGTTAGAACTATTTTGTTCTATATGTCTTTATGATAAACTATCTTCTGTGTCTATGACTTGACTTGCAAAATGACACAGGTGAACCACTTCTGGCTGTCCTAGGGAGAGTCCTACGAAGTCTCCTATAAAGTCTTTGTGATATATCAAGAACAAACTTCCAAATCCTTCTTCTTAGTATAGCCAAGTCCCTTTGCATTGACAGCATCCTACATCTATTATTTTTCTATTTCATCCAACAGAGATGCTTGATGCAAAATTGAAAGATTATGTCAATAATATCTGGTGTAACAAACTGTCCCATGAATTTGGTGGCTTAGACTGAAACACAACCTTGATTTCCTCTCTCATTCCTGTAGGTTGAAGGACAAGTCTTCTGGTCTATCCTTGACTCCCTCATGCAACTGCATTTGACCTCTAGGATGACTAGGCTCTGACAGCCAATTGTCCCCTCCATTGTACTGGGGCTGGTTGTTTCTGGAACATCTTGATTCTCCTCTGCAACACCCCCCTCCATCAGTGTAGCTTGGACTACTTTACCTGGTGACTCAGGCTTCCAAGAGCATAATATAAAAGCAGCAAGACATTTTAAGGCCTGGGACGAGGTGTTCTGAAATGTTGCGCCTATCACAGTCCTTACACAAGGCCCCTCTTAGGATCAGCATCAGTCTGTGCCTTTGACTTCGTGTTTTGGATCAGCTCTGGAGATAGATAAGATGCTTGGATGCTGCTGTTCCCTTTGAGATATTGTTAATTAAGACACCCATCTCTCCAGACAGATTACCTGCAGCACACACCCCCAGTATACAGTGTACCAATGGACAGGGGATGGGGAAAAATGGATCGTCAAATGGACAAGATATCCTCAGAAAAGAATTGGGATCTCCAGGTTCCTACAAATTCTGAAGTCTAGCCAAGTACTTGTAGGTTTGTCAACCTAGAAGCGTGGACTGTTTTTAGTTAGAGCTGAACTGTCCTTCCCTAGGGTGGTTTCCTCATTCATCATTCTCCTTAGCTTTCAAATCCTTGACATTTTCGATCTTCCTTTGAGCCCTGAACTGTTTTTCTTTTTCTGTAAGAAGTGGTCCACACTGTCAGCTGAGAAGTTTTCTTGTCTTTATTCCATCTATAGAAAGTTGGAATGGGGGCAAATTTAATTCTGAGCAATCACTGCTTCCTTTATTAACAACTGTACACCTTCTTTAAGAGTATGAGTTTTCTAGGTAGAAGATTATTTTCCATCCCGTTTGGTAAATGCCTCACTGAAGACATCCTCTGAGGCAGGCCTTGCTCATCTTGGCCGTGATGCATGCTACTGTGGCCTCTTAGAAAGCCTTTTGTTATGTTGAAAGGGGCTATGATACATGTCTTGAATCCTCTTGAGGTCCTACCATGGGATGTTATGCCCATGTTTTTGATTTGTTCCCTACTCTAAGGCCATTTCTTACTTTCAGAATCTTTTGCTAGCTGGAGAAACTATCTTGGGCCCTTTATATGTTGTCTAAATTCTTCTTAGAAAATGAAAGCACTTTCCAATAATTCATCTCTCCTCCTGTGATCTGTGGACATAAAATAAGTTCAATGGCCCTTGTAGGATGTCTACATCTTTTTAGCTGAATGTAGAAATTCATTAGGTTCTGTTCCCCACAGCACTGAAGTCCCTAGTGTTCTCGCATGTTCCATTTCTACATGAGATGAATCACCCTTGCTCCAGTCTCCAGACGTGGGCTGCCTTAACAAAGTCAAAATGAGTGACTGACGGAAGCTGGAGAGTCAAGGGGAGGAGACTGAGCTGGAGCTCGAGTAGAGAGGAATCTGGTGTTTGAGGCCCCACCTCTGCTCTCCATTGCATCCTGCGTAGGGACAGGAAAGAACTCTTTTTAGTTCCCCTATTTCTGAGGCAGCTGCAGGGGGAGGGACTGCCCTCAGGAACCCCCATCCATGGCTGGATATGATTTAGAAGAATGAGATTCTGAGCCCCAAGCAGATACGGTAACATAATTAGTTACAAACCTCTGGGGGACAGAGGTTTTTGTGTTCTGCATGTGTGAGGTATGGGAACCATTGAGGTTAGAGGGTTGGCAGCGAAAGATTGCACCCAAAGATGGCCACGAGAGTCCTGTGCATTGTTGCCTGCAGAGGGAAGAACATTTCTCCAGCAAGAAGTGGAGTACGATCCCTGCTCTGTCAGACCTTTCTGGCCCTGAGTCTGACCTTGGCCAAGGGAGGGAGGTGAAAGGGATCTTATGGCTTCCGTTTCCTGGCCTTCAGGCATAAAGGGACTTGCAGAGAAGTTGGCTGCTCTTCCAGGGAAATGCCATGGGGAGAGACTAGCCTGGAAGCAGTGCCAGGCCTCAGATGTGTGAGCAACAGCACCATGGTTCATGCACCCATGGTCCACCTTTCTTCTCAGTCATGCCAGGACCTTCAAAGGGTGGCACAGGGAGAAGAATGCCCAGTTGAGCCCACCCAACTACAGAGGCAGCAGAAACAACTTGCAGCAGTGGGTGGTGAACATGAGGACAGTGGCCTTGCTTTCTGCCCTTGAGTACCTCTGAGATCAGCTCTCCTCCCTGCAAGGTCTGACCACACAGGAGCCTGGCAATGCTCTTCCTCCACCTCATTTGGAGGCTGGCAGGTGTTTCCTGGCTCCCTGGAGTCTGCGCCTCTCCTGGAGGACACAATGAGCACAGCTGGCAGCACAGCTGCAAGATAGGAAGGCACCAAGAGATACTGCAGAGATTTAAGATGAGATTGCTGCCTGGGGACCAGGCTGTACCCTAAACCACATAGGGGGTGCTGAGCTAGATCTGGGTATCCCCTCTTCAGGGACGGTGCTGCTGCTCAGTTACTTACCTGCTTCCTTAGCAAAGCCACACATTCTTTGGCCTGTGTCCCTGCACCTGGGTTGCCCACCCCTGCCCACCTGAGGAAACTCCACTCCATGTTAAAGACTAATTCGCACATGTCTGTGATGCCTCTTTTTTTTTTTTTTTTTTTTTTTAACTTGTTGGGCAGAGTGAATTGATCCTCATTCTGTTCCCCTGGTGCTCTCCTTAGAACACTGTTAGCACTTACACCAGCCTGACTTGTCTATCTGGGGCTTTACTAGTGGAACTCTATTGAACTGAGTCCAACAGGAAGTACTAACAGGACAGCATCTTAAATGAGATAGAAACCATCTTTTCCTTGCACAAGAAATCTTTTTTATTTTATTTTTTTGTATTTTAGAGAAGGGCCTGCAAGGTGTTCAGGGTCTCACTACTAGATTGGATTCATAGTGATCCCCGTTTACAGCATCCCAAGAGTTGGGATTACAGGCATGTGCCACCATGCCCACCTCAATTGCTGTTTCAGTGAGTGTGTGTGTGTGTGTGTGTGTGTGTGTGTGTATATGTGTGCCGGGGGGGGGGGGGGGGGAGCAGGGCCGGCAGGGCAGGCAAAACCTCAGCCCCTGAATCCACTTGCAGCTTTAATCTGCTGATCTATTTGGTTGGCCCATGCACAGGAAATCTTGAGGTTGGCAGCCCTGGGCTTGTAGGTCCATGATGGTGTCAGGGCACAGGGCTTTTATGTTCTTTGCTCTACTGTGTAATTCCAAAGATAACCTCAAGGTCTAACGTGGATACACAGGTCCAGTCTTTACATCCACGTTCCAACCATGGATAGGTCTAAAAGAACACAACCCTTTGCTTAAAGCACATACTAGGTAAGTTATACATTTTCCTATGCCTTTGCTAAAGCTCCAGGCAAAGATGGGAAGTAAAAAACTTTTACACCTAAGTAGAAATGAATGTTGTATAAGAAAGTACGGATGAGGGGCCAGGGAGATAGCTCAGGGGCACAAGTGCAAGAAAGTGCCTGGCAAGTGCAAGGTCCTGAGTTTGATCTCTAGCTCTGAAAAAAAAGAAAATGTATGGATGATTGAAATACTGAGGACGATTAGCATGTTTTGTCAAATATGTTTCTTATTAGAGTTCCCTTAAGGCCAGAAAATACACTGTATTCATTCCTATCTCCCCCAGCTCCACCCTGAGACATGGTAGATATCAATGGATGATGGCCTGATTGTTCTGTTTGCAAACATATAGGTGTACCCCCTGGGAGGGTAATGCAATTCATCACTTAATCATTCAGGAGACATCTGTCTCTGGTCCTCAAGTTCTGCTTCTTTCCTTTCTGAATTTATTTTTCACAAGCCTGTTCTCCCCTCCTCTGGTGTCTCCAGTCCCCACAACCATTGTCAAATCATCTCTCAAGCTCTGGCCTGAGAGCCAGGGGTCTACAGCCTGGGAGAGACTGTCTGGTTCCCACTGGTCAAGGAGGTGTCGTGGTGGTGGTGTGTGTTTCCATTAGGACTCAGGGAATCTGGGTTACAGTTTCAGTTTGCCTCCTAGGTAGATTTGTGACCATTCTCAGTCATGTTGATTATCTTTACCTCAATTTCTTTATCTGTAAAGCAATAGAGGTACACTGTCCTTCACCTGGAGGTTCAGAATACAGAATAGCACTATTTATGTGTGTATATGCATAAAGTCTGAAGATACTACTATATGTTCACATGGAATAAGCAAGCAGAGAAACAAAGGGATTCCTTGTATCTTCCTGTCTCTGTCTCTCTCTGTCTGTCTCTCTGTCTCTGTCTCTCTGGGCTGGAACTTGTGAGCCTCCTGCCTCAGCCTCTGAGTGCTGGATTGCAGGCATGCACCACCATGCCCCTCTCTGGGTGTTTCCTGGACAGCCTGTGGGGCAGTCCAGTGGCAGGAAGCCCTTTTCCCTCTGCAGGAGATTGCTCCAGGCCAGGCACAGCAGGCTGACTGGTGTTGCTTTCTCTGTATGTTGGGAAATGTTTTCTTCAGGGCCTTGGAAGACTTCCTGGGGCTCAGAGGCTTGACAGATGGGATTTGAAGGTGCATGCATGGCCCAGGCATGGACTGGGCTTTCACCCATCAGTATTTTGAACCACTGCTTGGCTTTTGAAGTATTTACTATGTCATAAAAGTTAGTGATGGGGAAAGGAAAATAAAAGGATATGGGTGAGGTCTCAGGACAGTGTCTAATTGCTAGGCAGGCAGCTGTAGAGTGGCTGGCTCTCCGTGGCCCTTTTCCCCTCCTCCTTGCCTGGAGGATGCGGCTGAATGGAAGAGGAGTTCTTTGAGAAGGCCAGTGTGTGTCAGGAGTGGTCCCTGAGCTGACCACCCCGATCTTTTGCAGGTCCAGCAGCCACAGTGTCTGGTAGCTCCATGCTGCTCCTGGGAGGCTCAGGCATGATGGTGGCCAGGTGGGGGTGGAGCACAAGTCCCAGGGCCTCTCAGTGAGCTGGGTGTGGTGGCACACACCTGTGGCCCCAGCTGTCTAGGAGCCTGAAGGAGGAGGAGGGCAAGTTTGAGCCCAGTCTGGGCAGCTTCGTGATTTAGGGAGATCCTGTCTCAGAATAAAAATAAGATAAAATAAAAGGGCCTACTGCGGCAGAGCTGTGCCTGGAAGATTAGGCACGCACTCCCTCCCTGCCTGCTGGGTTGGCGCAGCAGCAGCGCTCCCCATGTGAGGAGGGTCTTCTGAAGCTTAGACTGGGGACCTTAAGTTCACTGCTCTTCGCAGATGACACGTGCTCCACCCAAGGACAAGATGGCCAGGTCCAACTCCCGCAGGAGGCAAGTCAGAGAACAGTGTCACTTGCCTCTGTTCTTGAAGGGTGACAAAGCCCTGAGGGGCTCCCCTTCTCCTCAAGCCCTGCTGTTCTCGAATCTGCCCTGTTGGTCCCTGGAAGTCCAGTTTAGGTCCTTGAGGCTGGAGAGAAGCAAGAAATCTTTCTGATCTAGAAAGAGAGACCAAAAGGAAAGATTTGGTCCCTTTGGGAGCTCTGTGAGAGAGGAAACAAAGAAGTATGGAGATTTCTGTGCTCTGCAGAGGTTGGGCTGGGAGCGAGGGGCTGAGTCTGGTACCCAGGTCCCCAGGCTTCGTGGGGACACTGCTTGAGCTGCCTCCCCTGGCACAGGGTCAGCAGGGGAAGATCTGGGCAATGGCCAGGAGATAGGCTCTGCTCAGACCACCTGACTGGGGCAGTGGGCTCTCCCTGGGAAGAAACTGATACCCTGGTCCTGCTGAGGATGGCAGAGTGGCCACTGGCCCAGGCACGGCAGCCATGCAGACTCTGGGGCATCTGGGACATCCTTGAAATGCAAAGCATGAGAATGAAAGGAGTTCAGGGACTAGTGGGCACCATCAAGAGGAGTTACCAGTGGGGCCAGATCAGCAGGAGGCGGAGATCAGGCTGCCCCGTGCCTTTGGCAGTGGGTTGGCAGGGATGGCATGGGTGGTGTGGGCACAGCCAGGTGCCAGCAGACAGCTCCAGGCAGATCCAGGCAATACCCAGGCAGGAGCAGGAGCAGTTGTGCAGGGGGTTGTGCGCACCACCAGACACAGGGTGAGGAAGGGCAGCTGGCAGGGAGAAGGAAAGATGAGGGAGCAGCCAGAGGCAGCTAGCTGAGAGAAACAGCTCACCGGGCAAGAAGGATGGACACTGCGGGCGAATTTGGCACACATCCGTCCAAGTTTTGGGAAGGGAAACCAGACACATGAGAGGACGCTGGGAAGTGTTTGATGTCTGGGAAGGGTTCCTGGCCCTACCATTGATACTGAAAGGCAAGCATGGCCGCTGTGTCTTTCCTCAAACAGCTCGGCACCTGGGTGCTTTTGGCTGGAGGTGGGACGCGGGGAGGGCAGAGCCTGCCCAGTGTCTCCTGCAGATGGATGCAGATCTACAGCAAAGGGGCCTGGGGAGCAAGGGGGAAAGTAGCAGAGCAGAAGCCTGGGCAAATCACTGGATTCTGCAGCCTCAGTCTTCCCACCTGTGAAATGGGAGCTATAATGGCTCTGACTCTCACAGCTTTATGTTTCTGTGGAGCCCACAGGAGAATTGTCCTTCTTCCTTGCCTCCTTTCTTCCCCCACTTTTGTTCTCTCCCTCTGTTGCTCAAGTGCTTCCTGAGCACTCATCAGTGTTCCATGCTGGCCTTCAGCATGCTGCTCCCCTGGGTGTCATGCTGAGGGCCAGAGCTCCAAGGCAACCAAGGCAGGGTCCCTCTTCCCAGGAGGCTCAGTGCCACGAGTGAGCAGCACACGTGAACAGATCTATGCTTTGAAGTAGCCACAGCATGCGGCAGGCCCTGCCGTGGTGCATGCTGGGATCAAGGTCGGGCTCTTCTGTATGACTTCTGAACTTGGCCATGACCTGCATCTAGCATTAGCTTCTTCCCCCAGGAACTTGCACGGCTCAACGTGGCTGCAGTACAAGGCCACTTGTGCTTCACTGCAGCCAGGCAGAGGGCCCCTCTGTACACGGCTGCGTTGTTCTCGAGTCTTCCTTATGCGTTCTCCTGCCTCTCCACTTCCTGGTTTGGTTTACTCATCTTCTTCAGAGAGGCCTTGAGCCCTCTTCCCTGCTTGGGCTGGCTGGCTCTCAAGTTGTTCAGAAATTGCCTTTTTCTTGGCTCTTTCCCTGTCACTACAGCACACAGGAGCCCATCTCGTCTCCGTGGATGGCAAAGAATTGAGGAACGTTCAATGAATGGAGCTGATCTGACACCAGAGGAAAAGCAGGTGTGGGTGTTGGGGAGACCTCAAGAGCTGCATCTTGAAGTATGAATGGGTTTAAGGAAGAGAAAAAAGAGAGGCAAGTGGGTCGTGTGGGGAAACCTACACAAAGTCTGGGCATCTTAGGTGGCGTGGTCAGGTGTGCGACCATGGGGCTGGAGGAGAGGCAGCTGCGTGGTGGAAGCGAAAGGCAGAGATTTAGGTATCTACTTGACCTGCATATCTGGTCAAGCATTATTCTGGGTATGTCTGTGAGAGTTTTTTTTTTTTTTTTTTTAAATGAGATGCACAGCTGATGTCTGGAAAAGGACTAAAAGGCCCAGGAGGGCAACTGCTGCCTGGCCACTTGAACTGGGGTGTGGGTCGTTTCCTGCCTTTGAATTTCAAACACTGTCTCTTTTGGGGTTTCAGGCTTTTGGGCTTCTGAATGGGAATAAACCCTCAGGTCTCTTGGGTCCCCAGCTGGTCAAGGGCAGCACTTGGGAATTGTAAGTGCCTGTAAGCACTGCAGCACATTTCTTGTGCTGTGTCTTTCCCCTCTACTGATGCAGATGCCACTGGTTCTGCTTCTCTGATGAGCACTGCGCAGAGCAGAGGGCCATGGGCACGGAGGTGATGGGAGTGGGGAGTTTCAAGCCAGGGAGGATGAAAGCAGGACGATGTCCCATTTTCACATCATAGCGCCCTAGGTGGAGATAGGGAGGTCCCACCAGCTCCGTAGCCCTGGGCCTTTCCTCTGTCCCAGTGATGTGGCACTGTTCCTCCCTATGGGTGTGTATGAGGTCTCGGTGTTGCCTCCCATGGCCTGCATGCTCTGGCATTCTTTTCTTCTTGGAGACACCTTGACCTGGGCTGACTGTAGGCGCTGAGTATGTTAGACTCTGGAGACTCCTTATAGGTTGTGGGCGAGAGGTTCTGGTGGTTTTCTCCATGGCTTCCCCTTCCCCGTGGGACCCTGGCCCACAAACCAGGGGAGGGAAATTCTGGCCAGATTAGAAGCCTAGGTTCAGTCCTGGCTGTGTTGGTGCTTCCTCTGTCCTTGGCTGATTTCCTGTGTTATTTGGTACAGCCTCCTTGGATGCCCGTCTGCCTCAGTGGTTTTAAGAGCCAAGCACAGTATTTGCCTATGTGTTTGTACAGCATTTTAAATGTGGGTAACAGTCCTTTGGGACAAGTGAGGTGGAAACAGCAAGTCCAAGAATGCCAGGACCCCAAGGGGAAGGGAAGGTCATTGAGAGAACCACCAGTGCCTCTTTCTCTAGCTTTCTTTCCCAAAGCAGAGGCTGTTCCTCTTGAGATGCGATGGTTGGAAGTACTTTTGTGTCTTAATGAGGTGGTCTCTTTACAGCTTGTCAACTGGCAAAGCTATGCTCTTGGCAAGAACAAACATGGTTTGCCTCAGACTCTGGAGTCAGTCCTAGGTTTTAATGTTGGTGCTATCACTGCATAGCTATGTGGTTGGGGTAATCTCTTCTGGGTCCTTATGACACTGAGAGAGAGGCGCTTGCCTCATGGCTGGCAGTGGGGATTGTTTAATGGAGCACATATGTCGAAGTACTTGGCAGGTAGGGTATACTCCATAACAGACTCCTTTCCCTCTCTCCTTCCAATTCTGGAGAAAAGTTCTCCAGACAAAGTGATCTGTTCTCCCTTAGGAAACCTGAAAGAGCCCATTCATTTCTTTATTTTTATTTATTCTGAAAATGTTTATTTCTTTCTCTATATAAAGGAATCTGCACTGGCATTTGTGGCAGGCAAGACCTGGGGTGACATCTGTGAAGACTGCAGCCAGTTAAGGCCAGTGGGAGAAAGGTGCATCAAACTCATTTTAGGAAATTGCTAAATACCTGTTTCTGTTAAGGCAGAACCATTACTCTTTAAATCCTTTTCTTATTGTCTACTTGCAAATGAAAGGGCCCCAGAAAAAAGGCTAGATCATGATGCTAGCACAAGGAGAAATACTCAGATGCAGACCCATGGGTGATTGGTTTTGCCTTCTCTCATTGGCTTGTGATTATGACTATTCAACCCAAATTATATTGGCTTTTGCTATCCATCCATCCACCCATCCATCTACTCATCCATCCATCCATCTATCCATCCATCCATCTATCCATCCATCCATCCATCCATCCATCCATCCATCCATCCTTCCATCCATCCATCCCTGTGTTTACTCTGAAACAAAGACCATGGCTCCAGCTCTGAAGATCTTCAATTTTGTGTGGGGAAAGAGAATACATAATCACTTTAAAGCTCACTGAGCTGAGTAAAAGTAGCATAATGGAGACACATGTCAGACAGGGGTTATCAGAGGATAGAAAAGGATTCCTAGCAAATGGCCTGTGACCTGAGTCTTTAGGACAAGTAGGAGTTTTCCAGTCGAGTAAGGGCTGTGTGGAGTACAGAGGAAATTTCCTGAAGTGGAGATGATTTGCAAAAATTGGAGGTGTAAGAAATCATGGTATGTTCTCAGTTGGGACGGGGTTCATTGGCTGGAGGATGGGGAATGAAGGGACTGGGTATAGTTTGGGGGATGAGTTTGTGAGGTGACAGGTGGGCCTTAGAATGGAAGTTGGAAGTGGAATGCCAAAAGCAGTGGGTGTGAGGCCGGGAGAGAGAAAGCTGGGTGATTGCAGGAGAATTTATAGCCTATTTTTCTTTATTCAATATTTTTTCTGTGACCAACCATACAGCTATTCCAAGAAGTGTAACAGGGATGTTTCATGTTTTTGTGTTATTTAATGTTTGATTGAAATAGTATTTACACTTGATTTTCCCCCTTCCCCCTCTTCTTGGCTGTGTTGACAATGTGAATACTACAGCAGCCAGGGTTTGTCCAGGTCTTGAGCCCCATCCTATAGGGCTGAGGCCAGAAAGTTGTGCTGGGTTTGTCCTATGTCTGGGTAGGATGTTAGGCCTGCTATTTTGTCCTTGTCTCTGATTACAGTTTGGCTATGATGGCTGCAGCCTTCCTAAACCTCACCTAAGAGACCATGTAACCCCTGAGCATCGGCACCTGCCAGGACTAACTGTGGTTGGTTAAACAGGCATGGTGATTGCCCAAGCTGCCTCAAGTCTGGTGTTCAGGGCCCCTGGGAGTGGGTGGCACCCCAGGACCAACCATGGCTTCCTTGCCCTTTGAGGAGCTGTGCAGAACCCAAAGCTTCCTTGCCGGCAGAGTCACTCCTTCTTTCTCAGGACATAGATCGTGATAGTCTGGAAAAAATCTAATAAGACAACAAAGACACAATGGTTGTCACAGATCATCAGGCCATGAAGAGCTACAGATTAAAGGAGAGTAGAAGTAGGAGAGGCTGCTGTCTAGCGAAAGTGTGCTCATCAGCTTTCTGTTGCAGTGGCTAAATCCCCGAGAATAACAACTTAAGGAGTTAAGGCTTATGTTGGCTATAGTGGAGCCAGCAGGCCTGAGCACGGAGCACAGGCAGATAGAGGCAGCGCCAGAATGGTCGGGAAGTGCTCCGTGTGCATGGGCCTGTGATGAAGCAGAGCATCATGGGGCTGGGGATGTGTGCAGAGTGGAGTAGCTCATCTCATAGTGTCTGGGAAACAGAAAGAGCAAGCAAAGAAAGGGCCAGACACAGACACACTCTTCCAGGCTTGTGTACAGGGTTCTCTTCCCTTCAACTAGGCCCTATCTTTCAAAGTTTCCACCACCAACCAGCACTCATTGATAGATTAACCTCTCAGTGAGGTTGGACCACTTGTGGGCCAATCAGTTCATCAAAGCCCTGTCTCTCAACATGGCTGTGTTGTGGACCAAGTGTTGAGCACAGAAGATTGAAGGGGAACTTTAGAGCCAAACCCGAGCACACAGGGAGCAGCCAGTTCCCTTAGTGAACACTCATCCAAGACCATTTGGCCCTGCCTCCACCTGCCTGTGCTCTGTGCTCTGTGCTCTCGTGGGCTGCTCCTGCACTTGACCGCCACCTCTCGTCGGCACTGGGAGAGGCACTGTGGGACACAAGGGTTTGGGTTCCTCTATGCCTCCTCAGTGACAGGGCGGGAGTCCTCCTGTCCCTAATCTCCCACCACTTCAGGGCCCTTCCAGACACACTGGAGATGCTGGTGGCACCAGTATCTCCAGTGATACTTTGTGTTCTGTGTTGTTCGGAGAAGTAACTAGAAAGCTGGCAGATCTAGTGGTTCAACTCCTGAGAGTTCATAGGGGCAGTGTTGTATTGTCCCATGTTGTTCTGAGTCGCTTCCTCTGTGAAAGGACAGATGATACCAGGTCCACCTCAAGCAGCATTCTAGGGGAGGTAAAGTTTGCCATCAGCCAGGTATCCAACCCTAATTTGACTGGGCTCACCTGCCCTTCATCTATCTCGTCTTCTGAGTGCTGCTTGAGGTCCATTGCCCATCTGTGCTATTGTCCTGTCATATATAACACAACTCACAAAGCACTCACATGGGAAAGCTCTAGCTTAAGCCCAGGGAGCGAGTTAGTTTTCTGGCCTCCTCTGCAGGTAGTGCCTCCCTGTGGCACTGTACACTTTCAGCCTGCCTTGGGGCAGTGCATGGCCAGGGAGGCAGGTGGGGCAGATGGGTCTTCCACTCCTCCTGCATTTTAGCTTCAGTGAAAAGAGTTCTTTTTCCCTCCCCAAATCTAAATTCCCCAGTATGCTTTTTTTTTTTTTTGAGACAGCACCTGGAGACCGTTGCCCAGATTGGTCTTCAGTTCCTGGGCTGAAGCAGTCCTCCTGCTTCAGCTTCTTCAAAGATGCCTGTCAGCATGCTTACCTTGCAACTCCCTGAGAACCCGAAGGACAACTTCTTTCTCCTGGCATTGAAGAAAGATGACCCATCCATTCTGGTAGAGGTGCTCAGTTCTCCTGGAAACACTATGTGGAAACAAGACATTAATTCATGCATATTTGGAGGTCAATACCTCTGCACCCTAGTGACCCTTGGAAGTGCAAGGCTAACCTTCCAATAGGAGCAGCTGTTTAATTAAAGAGGTGCAACAGTCATCAGGAAGATGTAGTTTTCATGGGGAGTCACAGAAATGATGCCAGCCTTTGTAGCAGGTTCTTATTTAAATGAGATTTTACTTTTCCCTAATAAACAGAAAACTACCCATACTGGCAGTGATTTTCAATGAACTGATATTTTTTTTTTCCTCTTATAGAAATCACAATTGATTTATTTTGTAATGCAACATTGCTCAACATTCACAGGCTCATTTGAATAAATTATTCATCAGCATGTTTTCCCCGCCTTTCATGGCTGCCTGAAGTCCATGAGCAAATTTCTTGTCATGGAGTTAGGGAACGTGGTGCAGCCACAGTGCTCCTAGTGGAAGGAAAGCCTCAGCAAGTGCTCTTAAGCAACACTAAAAAGACTAGGCTACCGGGAAGGGTATTAAATGACCCTGGTCTCAAAGGGGAGGTGGGAAAGGCAGAGCTGGGGTGGCCTAAGGTGCGTGTTGTGAATTACTACCCGGAATCCTTGGTGTGGGCTGGAGCGTGTTAAGCCAGGCCCTGCAACACACAGGCACACAGGACAGCATAGTCGTGATGGCTTTGGGTGGATGCATTCATTTCTCTGCATCCTTTTCTGATTCTGGATGCAGATTCAAGGTTGATTGCAGAAGCTGGAGGTCTGTGAAAGTGCAAGGATCCTACAAACACTAGCTCGGGAGTGAAGTTTGCTACCAGCAGAACCTTTCCTGATGAACAGCAGAGGCACAAAGGGTGGAGTGGGGCCACGCGGGCCAGCAGCCAAGCCTGAGACTGAAGAAACTCGGCACCAGAGGAGCAAGCCCCTCGCCGGACCTGAGCATCTCTGGAAATCACTCTCTGGATTTTCCAGGCGGTGGTGGTGGTGGGTGGGGTGGGCAAGGGACCAGAGGAAGGGCTGTGTGCGCTGCAGGGACAGAGAAGCTGCGCCAACCTGGGGCTCAGGCTTCACCCTGAGTGAAATTTCAAGGTGGCTGTGAATCCTGGGTTATTGTCCTTCTCTCCTTCTAACCAAAGAAAGAGTTGAGCCCTTCCTGCCCCTGGGGGAATCCTGCTCCAGAACAGTTGTCACTCTCAAGAACAATTCCAAGATCAGTATGTTCTCTGAGGGGCTCTTTTATTATTATTTTTAAATATTAATAGAACTAATTAAATATAGAGGTGTGTTCCAGCTCTAATCTGCAGCCTCTCATCTCTCCTCCCTCCCTCCCTCCCTCTTCCTGCTGTGCCAGAGCGTGTATTGTCAAAGTGTCAAGTGAGGCGGGAAGGAGGAAACCAGGCCAGATAACACAGAATTGGTATGCCGGGCAAAGGCTGCGGACACAAGGGACTTCTTTTAATCCAGTCCATTAATCAATTTCTTTGTAGAAATTGAATTAACTGTCTTTCATCAACATCACATCCCAGGACTTGAAAGCAATATGTGCACCCAGGAATGTAAATGCAGGGGGCACGCATGCCTTGCCGCAGGTGCAGGGCTCTGTTCATGTCCCTTCAGAGCCCAATGCATGGAGGGCCCAAACAGAGCTGGTCTTGGCCTTGTCTTGCCCTGAATTTGGGCTCCAGGAGAGACTCCAAGGCAAGCTGTCCCTTTATTTTTGTTGCTCACCATCTTTTACAAAGGCTTTTTATTCCATCTCTCCTTCAACCCCAACACACTGGCTGTTGAATATCCATCTCGCTGCGTGGTCTTTCCCACGGGCTTCAGTTGAACAAGGCACAACGGCCCCTGCTCTACTGTACCCCTACCTGTGTCCTTCACCCATCTGAGTCCAAACTCTTTCACAGGGTCAGCGATATCTGGCTGGTATGGGGAACTCAGCCATGGGGTATAAAGGATGTCTCTGTCTCCAACAGAAAAATGTGGATGCTTCGTTTTGTTTTAAATTGGTTTATTCAGTTGGCAAATAAAATTATATATTTATGGAAATATATATTTATGCATAGATGGTGGAATGTGTAGATCAAGCTGATTAAGCTTTAACTTCTTCATATAGGAGACTTGTTTTTGTGATGAGAACATTAAAAATTTTCTCTCTTAGCACTTTTTAAGAGTGCAAGCTAGTATTACGAACTATAGTCACTGCTATGGTTTGGACCTTAAATGTCCCCCTAAGTCCACGTGTTGAGGGCTTGGTCTCAGCTGGCTCTGGTATGGGGAGAAGGTAGAAACCTCAGGAAGTGGTGCCCACTTGGAGGAAGTGGGGCATATTTATGTGTGGGGGCAGCCCTTTGCCCTTTCTCTCTCCTTTATTCTCCCCGTGAGCATCTTTGCTCTGCCATATGCTTTTTGCCATGATGTTCTACCTCATCACAAGCCCAGAATCATTGGCCCATGTGACTGTGTTCTACAACTTCTGAAACTATGAACCAACGTGCAAACTTCCTCTTTTTAAGACACTTTTTTTTTCCAGATATTTTGTCACTGCAATGACAATCTGGTTAACACAGTCACCATGTTGTACAATGGATTTCTTGAATTTATTTCTTGTGTCTCAATGAAAGTGTGACCAACATCTAAAACTCCCAGCCTGCCACTCTTCAATAACCATCACTCCCCTCTTTGCCTCTGAGTTTTTCATTTTTCGGATGTGTGTGGTATTTGTTTGACAGTACCCTGATTTAGTTCGTAGGCATTTCTCTCTATATGTATGGAAATGTACTTCCCAGGGAGAGTTCAATCCCAGGGGCTTCCCCCAGAGATTTGTTGTGAAGCAGAGTTGCTGTGCACTGCTTACAAGCTTGTTTGAAGTCAGTGAGTCAGAATACCCATGTATACAATGAGCCATACAAAGTGAGTTTATTACATATGTTTAGGTAGCAGAGGATATAGACTCCCACAATGCATTGCAAGCACATCTCCTCAGGCTCAGCATGGCTGACTGGAGAGGCTAGGGTTTCATCTCTCTGTTGTACTCACACTGCAGCTAAGGGACCCAACAAGAGGCCTGCCCTAGGATTTATGTCCCGGGGACACATACACTGGTGATCTAAATTGTTGAAGAAATAGGCCTGGGCTGTTCTGGTTAGTCCCCACTTAAGTCAGGATGTTATAGTCCTACAATATTCTACATATATTTTCCAGCATTTCTAGGAGAATAGATTGGTCCATGACCATCTGGAGAGAAGTCCTATAATTTTGGCATTTTGCTCATTTAATCAGTAACTAATAGATATATATTGGCCATCTGTGGTGTTCCGTGATCTCTGCTGGATCTCAAGGGCGCATAGATTAGAAAAGGAAATTGCAGTGGTTGCTGTGGAGAACCTGGTAATCTATGGGGGGAGACTGGTAGAACAGGAACTCACAATATGCTCATTAATATGTGTTAACAGAAGTTCGATGTCTATAAGAGTGGGCAGGGGGAGCTATGAGGAAGGACTGGTTATTTGCCTAGATTTGGCCAGGAAAATCTACATAAAAGAACTGAGCTCTGGAAAGGTAAATGGAGTGTAGCAGTCAGTTTTCCTGTCATTCAGACAAAATGCCAGACACATGTAGTATAAAGCAAGAGAGGCTTCCTTGGCTCGTGGTCTCATAGGTTTGCACCCATGGTCGGTTGATTCTCAGGGAGCGTTGGCTGCCAGAAGGGCCTGGAGGGGGAAAGTTGTCCTGATATCCATGGAAGGAGAGCAGGATGGAGCCGGGGGCAGGAACACATGCTCCTAGGTTACCTCCCAGTGGCCTGCCTTTTCTGATCAGGATGCAGCTTTCGATAGCACCTTCAGCTGTCAGTTCATCAATGAATTAATCTGCTAATGCATATAGCACACCCCCACAATCCACGAGCCACTCACCTTTCGAAAGTCTTACCTCTGAGTACAGGAGATTCTGGGGCGACAACCTAGCTCCAATCTGTAACATACACCATTTGCTTGAAAGAGAGAGGGTTTGGAAGTAAATACAGCTGCCCCCTGAATTGTTTTTCCTTTATATTCCATTTCCCATACAATAGACAAGAACATAATCATGCCATCCTATGCTTATAGCACCAGCAATGTGTAGTGTCCTCAGAATAGTGTGAAGCACTTTTCTTTATGTGGGACCTGGCTCTAACAGCACCTATCCTTCTGGTCAACCCTGGTAAGGCTAATGTGGCTTAACGGAGCTCACTGAAGCCTCAGCAAAAGAAGTATACCTGCTGTTCCTTTCCCTGAAATGCTCTCCCTCTGCCCTAGCACCTGGCCCTGCTGTTGTTCATCCTCTGCTGTGATTTAAATGTGTTCCCCAAAAGTTTGTGCATTGAAAGCATAGCCCCCAAATTTCTCTGTTGAAGATATTTGGGGATGGGACTTTGGGGAAGTAATTGGAATCAGATGAGGTCATGAGAGTGGTCATAATGCTGTAATGGCATCAGTGGCTCTAAAGAAAGAAAGGCTGGAGCTGATATGCCTGTCTTTCTGCCATGTGATGCCCTTCACCATGTGCTGATGCAGCAAAAAGTCCTTGCCAGATGCAAGAGCTGTGCTCTTCCCTGGAGCTCTTCCCTGGCTCCAGAACTCTTTCCCAATTACTCAGTATCAGGCATTCTGTTACATCAACACAGAATGGACTAAGACATCCACTCCAGACGTGAAGTACCAGGAAAAGGGGTGGCGTGCCTGATTTTACCATTTCAAAAGAGTTCGGGCCTGGGGATGCTTAGCATACGTTCCATTAGTATTTGCAGGCTGGATGAGCAAGGGTTCCTGCTTAGAGAGGCTGGTCTGGGGAACTGGAGGGCAGCTGGCGAGCAGCCTGCTTAGTGTAGCCACGAGCAGCCTTGCCTCCGAGATCCTATGAGGCTGCGAGTCACACTAAGGAGTCTGGACATGACCCTGTAGGCAGGAGGAGCCACAGCAGGCTCATAACCAGGAGAGTGGCTTAACTTGATTTGTGCTTCAGAAACACAACTCGAGGGCTCTTTATTCCAGAGTTAAGTACCAGGAGTTGGCTCTTATTTGATTTCCTAGGTTCTCACTTTCCCAGTTAAGCTAAGTAAAGGAAAACAAGTTTTAGACTTCAGTAGTGGGCACGTTTATATCTTGAGGGGATCCTTACTCTACTCAGCCCCTCTACAGGCTCCTGTTACCCATAGTTCTGATTGGCTGTCCTCTTGGAGCCATGTCCTACTGCCTTGCCTCATGGGCCATGCTCTCCTGGCCTATGTGGCTTGGTTCACGCTAACTGTTCTGCCCAGAATTTCCTCCTTACCACCTTTGCCATGTCTCACACTGCCTGTCCTTCTGGGCCCAGACGAACATTCTGTACCTTGGTGAAACCTCTCTGACCACTGCAAGCTGCCTTGTTCTATGGAACTTAGAAATCATTCATACTCTCTACCCTTCAAAGACTCATAGAACCAGAAGGTCAGGGGGTAGAGGTCATTAGAACCCACATCTTCTAATGGGAGAGGCAACCAGAAGTAATGAACTGTTATGGTCATGTGGCTCAAAAGCCACAAAATCAAGACCAGAGTGTAATATTCAGCTATAACAAAATACTTGAGACTATCAGTTTATGAAGAAGATAAGTATATTTTAATTCACAGCTTTGGAGGTTTCTATCCATGATCTGTAGGTCTTGTTGCTTTTGGGCTTATGGTGAGGCAGCTCATCATGACAGGAACACACTACAGAGGAAATTTCTTATCTCATGTTGGCCAGGAGAGAGAGAGAGAGAGAGAGAGAGAGAAGAAGATGGAGGAGGAGGAGGAGGAGGAGGAGGAAGAGGAAGAGGAAGAGGAGGAAGAGGAGGAGGAGGAGGAGTAAGAGGAGGAGGAGGAGAAGAAGAAGGAGGAGAAGGAGGAGGAGACTGGAGTCACGCAATCCCCTAAAAGAGTATACACACAGATTTCCCACCAGGCCTCACCTCTGAAGGGTGTCTAACCTCCCAGTAGTGCCATGTGAGGACTAGGCATTTAACACACCAGCCCCTGGTGCGCATGTACCCCAATCATAGTGGATGGTTTCTCAAGCCCATTGCTTTCGTAGCTACACTAAACTGCTTAAACGGGCCCTAAGCATAAGGTCCCATGTTACTATTTAACTTTTCAGTACTGGACTGATTTCTCTAAAAAAAAAAAAAAAAATCACAAGCTCCTGAAGGAGCTGGACCACAGAGCATGTCATTTGTCTGAATATAAGTATCCATCATACAGCAGTTATTCAATAAAGAATCATTGATTTGAGACACTTCCTATGAGAATTATGTCTTTGCTGTATTCATTAGGGTGCTGGGGAGTTAGGGACAAAACCACTGATTTTGAAGCTTGAAGTGAAGCTGCAGTGGGGGCTGGTTGCTGAGGGCACATCTTTCTGACTCTAGGGTGGTCAGTCTGGAGGACCTTTGGGATATGCCTGAGGGTCCCTGGGAGAAGGGGCTGTGCTGATTAAAAAGTACTCATCCATACCTCTCCTGCCTGTGTCTCTGTCTTAGAGATGAACATCACCTGCATAATGCCACCGTGGTTCTTCTGCTGTCTGGATGGATTTTGGGTGACACAGCCAGCTCTTCCTTTCACTTCTGGCCTGCCTGCATTTCCACCCTCAGCTCCCTTGTGGCAGCTGCTTCTCAGGGCTGAGATTCTTACCTTGTTCAGGTGATACAGGTCTTTACTGGATGACACCGCCCCCTACATGGGAGTACTGGCTTCTGGTCACTTCCAGCTGAAGTATCTTCAATCTCTTGCTGGTTTCCCTGTGCTTTTTCTAAATTGTCCTTCAAGCATGCTGTTTCCTGCTGGCATTGATCTGATGCATCCATCCTAAGGAAACACATAGAAACAAACTGGTGAGGAAGAAGATTACCACTATTTTGGCCACGAGAAATGGTCAGAAACAGCTGTAAGATACATGTTGTCATTGGACCTGGAATTGGACAGGGTGACAAGAATGGACAGAAGAGAACTTGTCTAATCTCTCTGTTCTCAGCTGGCCCTATGGGGGCTGTCACTTGCATTGTTTTTCAAGCTTCCTTTTGTGAAAAGATACATTCGTTGAGAAATGAGCAAGATGTCATCACTTCCCACCAAGGAGCACATAGGGGGAGAGAGAGAGAGAGAGAGAGAGAGAGAGAGAGAGAGAGAGAGAGAGAGAGAGAGAGAGAGAGAAAGAGAGAGAGAAAGAGAGAGATCTGAATGAAGTCTTTGGGAGACAGGTAGTCAAGCAGACAAGCCAGGCATCTGTCTGACGTAGTTGGGTATTGGTGTCTCTAGGCATTTGGCTCCAGAAAGAGCTGTAGCTTTGGAGGAGGAAGACAAACTTGTTGTAATACCCCGGAGTCTCTTGTTACCCTCTGAGCCTTGCTGGTGAACCAGGGAAAATAACGCCTTGTTTGTAGGCTCCTTGCAAAATGAAGGGCAAGATGGGGGCTCAGCAGCATGGAATCAGGGAGAGAACAACAGATGCATGCATGAAGGCAGAGGGATTACAGGGAGAGGCGAGCCGCAGGTGACCTGCGTGCAGCCCTGCAGGAGACCTGCTCGGAGAGGCTGTGCTGGCCGTGCAGGGACAGCTTCTCCCCACCATACTGTTAGGTCCGCTGGGATCCTGCGTAGGAGTGAGAAGGGAAGCAGGTGGCCTGCACAGAAGTAGCTCAAACAAACCCATGCTCCCCGAACATGCGGGCCTGTGCCTTTGATATAAACTCACACCCTACTAGTTTATTTATTTCATTTGGTTAGGAACCAAGACAATGAAGACGGGAAGATATCAACTCACTAGACGTACTTTTTTTTTTCCCTTCCTTTTTCCTTTCTTCTTAAGAAAAAAAAAAAAACAACCCTGGGCAACTGACCTAGTTTTTTATTCCCTTTGAACTCAACTGAGGCAGATCCTCTTCAAAGCAGGGTTGTAACACTCAGATTCTTTGCTTTATGTGGGTCAGAGTGACTTTCCCAGTTACTAAAAAAGAAGATGGGCTGCGAAAGCCATGTTTTAAAGCTGTCTCAGTGCCCAGAGCTCTTCTAGAATTTTCTCTTTTAGTTTCCCTTCCAGTAAGTGCCTGAGTCAGGCAGCCAGCAGGGACAGTGTGGCAGAAGAAATGTTTGCTAGCTGCTTTTCAGCTAAGTGATTTTTAGGAAGTTGCTTGAGGAAAAAGCAACCCCAGTGTATTTACATGTCTGGGATCCCGTGTTGCAGTTTGCCGGATCTTCTGTATGTCATGGGGCTCAGGAGAGCAGGATGTAGTCTTTTATAAGTTACAGACTTGCTGGTCACTGTCAGCGCTTCGATGCTCTGTGAATGTCATGCAGGCTGAGGTAAAGGGAATGGTGGAAGGAGCTCTAAAAACGTAAACGCATTCCCACTCCCTGCCACATACATAGCACTAATATTCCCTTGCTCCGTGTATGCTGTGGGAAGCAAGGTTGGGTGCGCGCACAGTGGGATGATCCGTCTCTTCCAGCGCCACCTGCTTCCTTCCTAATGGCTAGTCTGCTCCCACGTTTCTCCCAGCTTGGTGTGTCTCTGGCTTGAAATTTCATCACTAGGAAGCCACGCTTTGAGTGGGATGTTACTAAATTCAGGAATCTGCAGTCAGAAGACGTTTTTTTGAGAAGTTTTGCTGTTAGAGCATGAATTTAGTTCATCAGACTACTTTTTAAAGAGGCAGCTGGCGGAGGACACAGCCTTCAGAAGAAGCCGGGCTATGGAAAACTCTGGAGCCCTGAAGGGCAGGCAGGTCTAGGTCATCTTTCGCACAAGACCCTACTGCAAGCGAGCAACTCAGGGCAACCTCCAACTATGCCAGGCCTGCAGGCCTCTCTCTGCCTTCCTCTGCACCTCAGTGCTCAATGTCTTGCCCCTTCTCTAGCCTTACTTTCCAACCCCATTTCTGGGACTCTGCTCTTGCTCAGAACCTTGGGGAGCTGCAGCACACAGCCCAGCAGGGGTGTGCTCTAAACCGCAACCCCTCTCCTAAGATCTCTCCCTGGCTCAGAGAGGCTTCAGTGACCATTAGCAGGCCAGGCCTGGTGCCTTCCCTCTGCTTCCTAATGCAATGTTCTTAGAGACAGCTGCTACACATTTTAACAAATAATAGGAGCACCAAGGCAAGGACTTTTATTGCAATGTGAACACTGTAATTTCAACCTTTTAGAGCAAGTGATCTGTGGAATCAACTCCAATAGGGAAGATGTAGAGTGAGGTTTTGGCTGCAGCTACCTTACCTGGGAAGGGCAAAGTTCTGCAAGGACTTGGTTGATCTGAAAGTCAGGCTGCCACAATCCAGGTTGGAAGCCTACCTCCCTGTTCTACATCTATAGGAATTCCCAGAGGAATTCTCAGCCTGAGAGGAGGTGTGCTCTTCACTCCCTCAGGTCCTCTCAAGGGACATTGGTGATTGCTTTTTGCATGCTGAGTCTTGGAAGTGTGGAGAGAACTCAGCCTCCATCTGCACTCGTACCATCACTCTGGGTGGCTGGTACTCTGTTTATGGGATGCTTGCATAGATTGTTACAGAAAACTCTTGAGCCAGCGCTTTTGTGTGGGTGCAGCATTTGCATTGTTTTACATGTAAAGAGCAGAGGCTTACAAAGATTCTCTTGCCCAAGGGCAGCAGGTTGGAAGTGGAAGGATAGGTTCTCCCACTAGTGAGCCTGAGTCCAGAGACAATGGCTATCACTCTTCTTGCCTAACAGCTTTCAGCAATACCAAACCTGCCATCTCTGAATTGCAAGCATTATTCTGACTTTCAAACTGAGTCTTTGTAATTTTCTAGTTCTATGAAAGGAATGGTAATGTTTCTAGTCACCAAGTCTAGATACATAGAGAGATGGCACAAATGCTCATTTAGTGACCAATAAGAATGCATAACAGGTCTGAGAAGGTGAATGTTGGATGTGATATGCTATAGGACATATGGCCATGGGAGGGCAAGAGAACCAGGCTTGGTAGGAAGTTTATTATAAATCCAGGTTCTACAGCATGCCATGAAGTCTTGCAATGGTAGAACAAGGCTTTGGCTAGGTGGCAGGAGCAGAAGTGAGGGTAGGCAGGAGGGTAAGCCAGGCCTTTTATTTGAGTTTCCTTGAGAAAATCAAGGCAGCCAGGTGCAATCACAGAACATGGGCTTGGGACAGAGAGGTGGATCCTAGTTGTCTAGTACCTGGCCCTAGGATGATTCAGGGACTTGTATTTGAGTTCGATAAGATGTGTATAGCTTCAGACTCAGGACTGCTTGGTTTGCATGTGAGAGAGGTTGTGGAGTCTGAAACATTGACTGTTACTGAGGATGAGCTAGCCCAGCATGGGGGTCAGCCTCCCCAGACTGGAGGATATTTGGCCAATGACAATCCCCTCTTCTCCCACACTACTGGATGTGGTCAGTCCTGGTGAGTGCTTATCCATAACCCTCCAGTATTAATCATATGTATCCAAGAGAGATTTGGCCAGACAGAGAAGGCTTGAGTTGCCTGAGTTCTACATTGACTCCTCAAGGTGTCAGCTAATAACTTTTCTGTCAGTATCGCATATGAGACTGTAATAGGGTTGTGTTGTAATGGAGCCTGGTGATTTTGTAGTCACCATGACACGGTGCAACACATTGCTCATGGATTTGGGGTGGCCCTGATGTGAACAGACCTTACTGTGCTGCCAGTCATAAAATGGTAAACTGCTCATGCAGTTATGAACTGTGTGCAATACTTAATAATGATAATCAAGAATTGTTAACAGTTTTTAATGTGTTTACTATCCTGTCCTGTCCTATCCTATCCTATCCATCATCTTTTTATTATTTTAGCAAGTACTCTTACTCATAAAAGTTTCTGTAAACAATTTTCTCTTCTCTTCTCTTCTCTTCTCTTCTCTTCTCTTCTCTTCTCTTCTCTTCTCTTCTCTTCTCTTCTCTTCTCTTCTCGCCCCGCCCCTCCCCTCCCCTCCCCTCCCCTTTTCCTCTATCTCTCTTTGTTCATTTCTGTCTCTCTCTATGTCTCTGTCCCTTTCTCTGGTTCTCTGTCTCTCAGTATGCCTGTCTCTCTCTTTTTCTGTCTCTGTCTGTCTGTCTGTGTCTCTCTGTCTCTGTCTCTATCTGTCTGTGTCTCTCTGTCTCTGTCTCTTTCTGTCTCTGTCTGTCTGTGTCTCTTTCTGTCTCTGTCTTTGTCTGTCTCTGTCTCTCTCCCTCTCTCCCTTCATCTCCTTATTTGGGGTGGTACTGGGGATTGACTCCAGACCCTTCTCACTGAGGTACACTCCTAGTCCATTTTAATTTTCTTAGGCTGGCCTTGATTTGTGATCAGGAGATTATGTACTGGGAACTCAGAATTAGGACTTCAAAGTTAAGAAATATAAGGGAAAATGTAGCTTTGCATATATACTATAAAGTTCTAAGTGCTGAATGAGGTGCTGGTGCATTTTCCTGTGTACTCTGGGGAGATCATTTCCAATGAGGCATCTCATCAGTTATTGGAAGGCAATGTGTGGACAATACAGTGTCACATACAATGATGTAAGCAGCATTACATGCAGAAATTTGGGAAACTGCAGAGGTAAGAAAATCTTTTTTACTTTGTTTCAATGCAGACTGGTTTTAAAAGCTATAGCATTACACATAAATGATAGCATTGCATCTTTTTCTTACAATAGAAGATATAAAATTAACCAGAAAAGGCACATTTGATAATAAAAGAGCATGAGGTGATACTTCTGGGCTCAAGGAGGAAGCTATATTGCTTGGAGTTCCTGAAGAATCTTCGTGCACACTAATAGGCCAATAAGGTAACTCCCCACATCCAAAGCCGGACCTTGAGGACCTTCCACTTAGCCAGTGGCCCTCTGGCCAGCTCTTTTTGTTCCCATGTTTTCTGTACTGATTTTCTGTGGGAAATCAGAAGAGTTGGGTGCTAGCTTCTGGTGGGTGGAAAAATGGCCTGTCTAGCTCTGCTCCTGAGTTTTCTCCATTCTGGAGCTCAGAGAGTCAGCTGTGCTTCCTGGGTCGGATGCTACCAGCCTGGCTCAGGACCAGATGGGAACCTTGTCCTTCTGAGCACTCTCTGGCCCTATGGTTCCAAAGCCAAATATATGCATGTGTATGTTTGTGTATACATGTGTGTCTGTATAATCCAGTCCATGATGCAAAATGATTTTAAGCCTCCACCTAAATCTTCACTATGTCTCACATGGATCCATGGATAATTTTGATTTTTTAATTCTCCAATTTTAAGCAACTTGGAAGTTACAGAAAGCTACATGTGTAGGACTGACAACTCTCATATACTCTTCTCCTAGGCATCCCTTTGAAGTATTTCCACTTGTCCCAATGATGTCCTTTACAGCAACATGACCCATTCCAGGGCCACCAGAGATACACCCAACCATCACTTCTCTTTAGGCTCCATCAATCTGGGCCAGTTGGCTACCTGTCCCTCCTTGACTAGAATGCTTGATTCTTTTTATTCTTTCAATTTTGAAGGGATCACAAGTTCACAGGAAGTTGCAAAAACAGCAGAGAGAGATCTCATAGCCTTTGCCCAGCTTCTACCCATATCGGCTAATCATCTCCAGAAATACAGAGCCCATAGGATGTGTAATTTCATACCCATGATTTAGACTCTCATGACCATAGTGCTGACAGGTGCAGCCCCAGGAGAGCCAAGGCACGGATGAGGCCTGAAGGCTGCCTGCTGGAGCATCTTCTGCTTGTGAGGCTGCTGCTCTATTCCATTTCAGCCTTCAGCTGGTTGGCTACATCTCTTGTCCAGATTGGCACCAGATTCACTTCTTATCCTGGTTCCTGGCTCCAAGCAGATCTTGCAAGTTCTTGACCCTGTTCCTGACCTCCCTCAGGATGGATCTTGCCCCTTCTATCCCCCTCTGGCCTCTGGGATCCCGATTATCTCAAGTGAGATCTTTCTGCTCCTTTCTGCATTACTGAGAAGTCCGTTTGTCATTTTTGCTGTTGGTCACTTTCATGAATAGTAAGATGTGGGTCAAATAGTCCCTTGACTTTATCAAGAATTACTACAGATGAATTATTTCCACGAACATCGAATATGATTATACATCCCAAGACCACAGCCATGGTGGGATATTGTGAGAACCCATGTTAAGTTTTGATCAAGTGTGTTAAATGACAAATAAAAATATTGAATGGGATAGAAATAATTTAGATTTTAATAGACATAGTGCAAATGTGCCCCCAAAGACCTCTGGAATCACATCTTTGTGGAATAGATTTTTTTTTTCACTTTTACAACATCAAAATTTGCTAACCTTGAGCTTTTAGAGTTAACATCCAGCTTTTTAATTAGAGTTATTGGATATCTTAAAGCTTGAAAAAATCCTTTACATTTCTCATTATTTAAGATCTAAGCCAAAAGAAAAACGTTGACCTCCTTGAACAACACGAGGCTCTTATTGCTTTTGCCCCTTGCCCTTTTCTGCTTTTTTGTTTCTTTAATCTGTTTGTTTTATTTCATCAATTTTTTAATCACACGTCATGCAAATTATTTAGACCTATTTATTCTTAGTCTCAATGGTCACCACCAGGGATTTAGAGTTTCCTCAGAGACCTACAACACTCCTGTTATTGATTCCAGTGTTCTTGAGAATGTTTTAAGTAATCACCTATACGTTCTAAGCTGAGAATATATAAAAACTGATTGTTTGCTTTTATAGATAAAATAATTGGGTCACGTTATTTTTCCAGAATGCTAGATATTCACCCCTGTGTTTGGAGATTGTTATCAAGTCTATCTTTTAAAACACTGACTGATTTTTTACAGTAGTAAGTTGGATCTAGCTTAGCTGTTATGTTTCTCAATGTAGGTTCTACTTACTTTGTCTAAAATGGGCAAAATCATTTGCCACTTTTGTGGTGCAGATGAAACATATTTTCTACAATTTTCTTTTGTTCCCATTGCTTCCTATGCTGGTACCCTCTGAAGACAGACAAGGGCCGCTGGGCAAGGTGAAGAGCGAGTGACAGAGCATTCCGCACCACAACAGGCTTTTCTATGGGGGTCATATTCTAAAGTCACAATAAAAAGCATGCTGCAGTAAATATATAAACATAGTTGCTTAGTGATGTAGTCATTCCGTTGCATAGTAACACAGTCCCTTAGTCCTATCGCTAAGCATTACACAGTGTGCATAGTTGTGCTTTTATTTACTTCATGTTTTTATTTTTTGTATTTGATACTGGGTCTCACTATGCAGCTTGGACTCGCAGTGATCCTCCTGTTTTCAGCCTCCCCAGAGCTGGGATTACAAGTGTGCACCACCACACCTGGTCTCAGTGGCCAGCTCTGCACACCTGGAAGCCAGACCAGTGCAGCTTAGTCCACTGAGGTATCTCACCAGTCCTGTGCTGTACTTTTGTACATGGCAGGTCAGAGGTTTGTTTCCATTGGCATTGCCTCCAACACACAAGGCGAGGGCTGTGCTGGGATGTTAATGCTGTCTAGGCAGTCACCAGTTTCCTTGGTAATTCAGCTTGATTGTGCATGGATCTACTTTATGGAGTGGGTTCTTCTCCAAGACCTGAGCACATTGCTCTCCCACACTGTAGAATAATTTTGAAGGTCTTCTATGCCATCAGGGCTTCACTTTATAAATCTGTGTGAACATCTGTGTGCCAGCTCCTATTCTAGGTATGAGGGGTAGGTGAATAAATGACACCGACACAACTCTCCACATTTATTGAGCTTCTATTCCAGGAAGATTGATATTAAACATAATCAAATACATAAGACAGCCATCATTTAGTGTTTGCAGGAGGTTGGTTCCAGGATATCTCATGGGCTCCAGATCCATAGATGTTTAAGCTCCTTGTATAAAATAGTTCAGGGTTTTTGTGCAGTCTACACAAATTTCATACACTTTATGTTATCCCTAGATGACTTCTAGTACCCAATTTAGAGTAAATATATGTAAATAGTTGTTACAATACATTGTTTATAGAAAAATGACAAGAAAAAAGTGTGTTCCTATTCAGTACAGATGCAAATAATTTTATTTATTTATTTGGTACAGGGTCTCACTATGTAGATCAGATTCATAGATATCCTTTCCTGTGTCAACCTCCCCAGCACTGGGCTTACAGGCATGTGTGCCACCATGCCCAGTTTTGCAAGCCAGCACTGCAAGCCTGCAAATCTGGGGCTGGCACAGCATGCAGTGCTGGGGATCAAACTTGGGACCTTGCACTGGCCAGACAGGCACTTAGACTGCTGAGCTAGCTCCTCCAACCCTCCTAAATATATCTGATGTGTAGTTAGTTGACTCCTGGGTGTGGAACCTGCAGGTACAGAAGACCTACTGTATGTGTATGTTAAATGGTGACAGATGCAAAAGAGAATAATTAGGAGAAAGAACAGTAGGAAGTAGAGGATGCTGAAATTTTAATAGCATTACCAGAGAAGCAGGAAGGACTTACAAAGAAATCATTGAATATCTGAAGAAGGGGGGCTGAGAGATAGGCAACAATAGGCAATATAAAGGCCCTGAGGCAGAAACATGCCTGACATGTTCTAAAAATGGCAAGAATACAAGAAGATTAGGGCTCCCTTGTATGGTGAGCTAAGCAGAGAGTGACAGAAATTGAGGTCAGTGACCCAGCAGAGGCAGATCATGTAGGCTTTTGAACTGCATGTGAGGACATAAGGTTTTAGTCTGAGAGTGATAGGTCATTTTTGGAGGAACTGGAGCAGAGACATGAGACCCTATTTTGATAGTTCACTCTGCTGATGTGTTAAGAATAGACTACTGAGAAGCATATAAACTGAGAAGGCAAAAAACAATTGGAACAATCTGGGAGACTTTCTGTCAGATGGACAGAGGGCTTAGCTGTAGAGGCTGTCAGATTTTAGATACGATTTGAGGACAGAAAAAGGTTCTGACAGTTTGGAGATAATGTGTGAAATAAAGAATAAATGAGACTGACTCTAAGTTTTACATAAGCAACGGGCGAGGTGGAGCTGCTGGTAATTGAAATAGAGGAGAGGTGCAGTGTGTTAGGTAAGATCCTAAAATGCAATTTGGGCACGTGGAGAGAGAGAAGCCTTTTAGACACTTGGGTGCAGGATCTAGAGATGTGCTTTGAACACAATGAAGCCTCCTGGACACCCAAGTAGAATGGTGAATAGGTAACCAGATCTATTAGCTTGAAGTGGGAGTCAAAAGTATAGGCTGAGATGTATATTTGGGAGGTGATATTTAAAACCATGAAAGCAAATAACTCTGGCCAACCAGAGACTGAGAGAAGGAGAAGGGAGAGTGGAGAGGGAAAAACTGGAACACAGATCAGGTCCTTCTATCATAGTAAGGGTTTTTGCTGTTCAAGGGAAAAGAGAAAAATGTACCTAGAATGGAAATGAGGACCAGAAAGGGTTTTCTTAATGAAAGAAATAACCATCTCATGTATGTTGTATTTGTTTCTATTGCTGTGTAACAAATGACCACACTCCAAGGGCTTAGCACAACACAAATGAACTAATTAATGTTTTGCATGACCTGGCAGTTCACATATGGCGAAGCTTGGTGCCTCTGACTCACGCCAAGGTGTTGGCTGGATGGCCCCTTGGAAACTGGGTTTCTTCTTCCATGCTCACATACCTGTGGGGTGAGTTCAGTTCTTTGAATTTGTGGGACTGAGGCCACTGTTTCTTGGTTAGCTATAAGCCAGGCCACCCTAGGCTCTGAGATGACTCCTCTGGTCCTTGGACACATGGACATTAACCAGCCCTATCATAGTGTGGCAGCTTAAGTTGAGGCTGGAAGGAGACCTCAGTAAGCCAAGACCCATACATCTTTGGAAGGGTTTCCCTCTGATTAGGACAAATCCATCCCAGCAATTGAATTTGGCTCCTCTCACCTTTGCCATGTAGGCTGAGCATCCATTATCCCAAATAATTGGGGACAGAATATTTTAGATTTTGGATAGTGTGATGGATTGCCAACATCCTGGTGAGGATGGCTATGGTATTTTTTGAGGGAGCTCTGGTTTTTCCTTTGTGCATCACTTCCTGGCTCCAATACAGATCCCTCAGCCTGCTAGCACTGATCCTTCATCCCACTGGCACAGACTTTCTAATTTGCCTTTCACCTTTGGGTCTTCCCAGTGCAGATCCATGAAACGGCCCTTGTTGTGGGTTTTAGGCCTCCAGTTGGACTTGTGGGAGGCATAGTTATGGCCTCTAGGTCTTCAGCTGGATCCATGAAGATATTATTGTAGGATCTGGGCCCTCAGCTGGATTCTTTGGTCTTTTCAGTGTGTGGGCAGATTTCCTTCACTGTCCTTAGGTATGTCATTCTTTGGGTGATTATTGTAAAAATTTTTTTATAAAATGTGTGTCCTGTACTATATTGCTCCCCTTGCAAAAACTCCAAGCTACAACAGATAGTTTTAGATTTTAGAATATTTGGATATATATCCTGAGCTATCTTGGAGATGAACTCAAGTCTAAGCACTAAGTTCAATCATGTTTCATATAAACTTACACATAGCTTGAAGTTGATTTTATACAATATTTTTAGCGTACCTTGACTTAGACTCTAACCTGTCACAAGAAGTTAGGTGTAGAATTTTTCAGTAATGGTGTCATGGTAACTCTCAAAAGTTTTGGATTTTAGAGAATTTTAGATTTTGGGGTTTTGGATCAGAAATGCTCAATGTATACTGTCTGTCTGTCTGTCTGTCTGTCTGTCTGTATATTTATCTGCCTACCTATCTATCCATCTGCCACAGTCATATTGTATTAGCTAGAATCAAGTCCTAGATTCTATCTGCATTCTAGGGAAGGAAGTTGTACAAGAAGGTGATCTATCGAGATCATTCTTGAGTGTGTCTGCCATACACCTATGGGAAGAGGCTGATACAGAGGAAAGACTTGGAAGATGGAGGAGGAAAAAGGGGAGAATTCTGGGGAAATGCTCATAAGTAGGTGGGAAAGGATGGGCTTTGAGGCACAGGTGCATGCATCAAGCTGAGCTTGCTGTCCAGCCAGGCGTGGATGAGAGCAGGAAGTGGGTCGACATACTGGATGCCAGTAGATACAGTGGAGTTGGGGACTATCTCTCTTCTTTCTACTTCAGTGATCTCCATAGCTAGGGCATAGGCATGACAAGGGGCTGAGAATGAGATAGAGAATGAGGTGATGGAAGTGTATTTTAATGTATTAACAAACCTTGTTTCTTATCTTGTGCCTCACCTCTCTATAATGAATATCATGTCCTTATACATTGTTCTTATTGGTAGTCTCTTCTCATGTTTATGAGAGAACAGGACCTACAGACTCAGCACTGGAGACACACTGGGGGCAGATGGACAATCTAAATCTAGCCTCCTGCCTGAGAGTGGTCAGGTGCCAGGCTGGAGCACTGCAGGCAGGACCAGGTGAGTCATTGAGGCATGACGGAAAGGAAAATCAAAACACAAATGGAGATGCTCACAGCAGAGCTGCTGGCTCTGATGGAGCAGGGGTGGAGCTCGTGGCCTAATTGTCATGGTTGGAGGCACTCAGGCATTGAGAACACATTTAGCCAGTGATTCAGAATGTGGAGCCACAAGGCTAATAGACATTGCATATTCAATATTTTCATTTATGGATCATAAATGCAGGGCTTGTCCTGACTTATAAACTACATGGAACACCTGTATCACAATGTATTTTCCCTACATTATTTCCCAGGTAATTAGTTTTATGGAGCATTGCCATTTGGCACATCTCTACCCCTTTCCAGATACTCCTGGGAATATCTGAAATGCCAGGAAAGAAACCTCACCACATAGCTATATTTAAAAATTATATGAACATAACAGTGCTCCAAAGGAGGAATATCAAGTCTTCCACACTTAGTCTGTATTGAGAAGCAGGTTTCCCAGGCAGCCTTAAACTTAGCTATGCCTCCATCCCTCCACAGCCATTGATACTACCTTTGTTGTATCCTAGAGTGGCACAGGATGCTCTGGGAGGTATGTGTTGCTCTAGCCAGGCTGCTTTTCTTACTGGCCTTTCTGGAAATTCAAGCACCTGCTAACTTTCTTCTCTTTTCTCACTTGATCTGTGCGTCTTCACCAGACCTTCCCCAGACCCACTGTAGAGGTAGCAGAAGCATCCCTTCCAAACACCATCCCTCCCTGTGCAGCAACTGGCCTCTCCAACTCTGGCGGGCTCTTCACTTCGACTAGTAACAGACAGAGGGTCTTGCCTCCTGTGAATCTACAGTCAGGTGCACCCTGGATCTGGACATCATTTTGAGGCCAAGGAGAAGGACTGAGTTTGTTACCCTGGTAGCTGTTGCTTTGTTCCACTCTCTCTCCATACCACCCTGTTGTTCTCAGAAGTGACTTTTGGATCCTTTCTTAAGCCAGGGAGGCTGGTCCCCAGGGAGACTCGCTGTTGCTTCTTTTGCAGGAGTGAGTTCCTCCAGACTGGACACACTTTCTTCAGTTTATGCACACTGTCTGCAAGGCTAGCAGGTCACCTAAGTCCTCTAGCAGTTTCCCATAAGGGTCTGCCTCCCCAGCTAAGTCACTGGGACTTCATTCCCTAAAGGAATCAAGGGAGAGTTGCTCCAAGGAAAACTGATCTTCTATAGCTAGTTGCTTGTTATTTGAGTGGCTCTATTATTTTTGTAAAGGAATTGGAATTATAGAACTTTTAGTAACTGGATCAGTTTCTCTTGGCTGTCAAAAGACTTGCATTAGGAGCTCCAAGATCATGGAAAGAGAAGTTTTCCTCATCTCTTCTCCTTGAGATTTGGATTTTCACAACAATTTTAGGGCGTGTTATTGGGGACAAGAAGGGTATTCTGAAACAAAGCTAAGTAAAAGGGAAATCCAAGCTGATGCCGCAGGCCTGTTACATGAGGGCAGAATGGTTGACCTGGCCAGGGGTTCACAGTGGAAGTCCGTCTGAACGCACATTGATGATATAATCATTGATTCATTTCATAACTGCTCACTTACTTTGTCAAGCACTGGGTGAAGCTTTGGTTATACTCTGGTGGCTAAAACCTGCTTTGTGTCTCCCCTTGGAATGTTTATCCTTGGAATATGTTCAGGGAATGGTAGCTAAGCCCTGGGGTACAGGGCTTTGATTCCAGAGACCAGATACTTGCCACTGTGCTGTGCTAGTCCAGAAGGAACTAGAAGTGGACACAGAGCATGGGTGAGGACATGGTAGGAGATGTGCATCATTGTTCTGAGGGCAGCCAGATGTTCCAGGATGAACCCATGAGCTAGGCTATGGAGTAGAGAGGATGGGGCAAAGGGGCTGAGATGGGGAGACACTGAGGACTCTGCAGCGACCCAGGCCAGGGTCTCCACATTGTTCTACTAGGCCCTTAAGCAATAAAAGTTATTGAACTGAGATTTCCAATATGTGTTTTTATTTCTAAAAGTAGGCTGACGTGTCATGTGCCTTATTTTACATATGACATGTAACGTAGATGTGATAGCAATTACATTATGTGTTAGTATATATATGTATAAATATAATAATACATATGAAAGAAAGCAATAGTATTGATTTAAAGATAAAGTACCTAAAGTTTTTAATAAGTTTTGTTTTCATGATTGAATATGCTTCATTATGCTTATTGAGTCTTGGCCTGTCACTTTGTGATAAAGTAACTCAAGCATCAATTTTTAACTGGAGTTTATTTCAGTAGTTTTATTATCTGTCCATTGCTTGCAAAATATCTTTCACAAAGATATGTAGATCTTAGTACAAGAAATATACTACTGACTGCACTTACTAAATCATGACGCTCAGTATTTCA
>PVKN010001824.1:0-38220 GCA_004027915.1 Capromys pilorides | reverse complement strand
TTTGAGCCTAGCCATGGCAATTTAGTAATTTAGCAAAACATTGTTTCAAAACAAAAAATAAAAGAAAGGCTAGAGATTTAGCAGCCTGGGCACCTTGGTGAGATCCAGTTCCAAAGTAAAACACAGAAAAAGAGCTGAAGGGGTAGCATAGCTGAAGACCTAGGGTTCGATACTCAGCGCGAATCTAGGTGTGGTGGTGCACACCTGTAATCCTGGCATCTGGGAGGCTGAGGCAATAGGATCACTGAATTTGTGGACAACCTAGGCTACGTAGTGAGACTTTATCTTTAAAAAAGAAAAAAAGTCCTCTGTACTTGGTTTCATAAAGGCTTCGGGCCTCAATATAGGGCCCCAGATGTCGCTGAGGTAAGTGAGGAGCTGGGCTTCAAGGCAGCCCTTGGGAATGGGAGCTTAGGAATGGTGACTAGCTTCTCTCAGGCTCAGTTTCTTCAGCTATAAAATGTGAATAGGCATATCTGCACTTTGGGGTTTGTAAGACTGATTAGAGAGGGTGTCTATGAAATTTTTATTATATATTTATTTATTTGCGCGACCAAGGTTCGAACTCATGATCTTGCACTTGCCAGTCAGGCACTTGTGCCATGGAGCTGTCTCCCTGGCCCCTGAAATTTTTAGGTGCATAACTTTTTTTTTAAACATTTACATATAAAAAATACCTTTCTAGTTCCTACACGGTCTGTCCCATGCATTCAAATTTGCCTCATCCTCCATTTCCTTCTCCTCCCACCCCATCCCCGCCCCATCCCCTTGTGCTATGTTGATTGTCTTTTTTTTTTTTAATTTTGAGACTTAGGATCTCTTTAAGTCACTAAATAACCCAGGCTGAGCTCAAACTTTCAGTCCTCCTGCTTCAGCCTCCTAGAGTGCTAGGGCTACAGGGGTGTGCTACCACACCCAGCTTTATGGGTATTTCTGGTCTTACTCCCTGTGGCCATAGAAGTTTTGTGCTTCTTATAGTTTGGAATCTGGGGAATGTGGGTGGGGAAAAGTGGGTGAGATGAAGTCAGTCATTTCTGAGTCCTATGCATCGCAGCAGAGAAACAGAAGGAAAAAGGGAAAGGGGCTTAATTATCTTTTCTTTTGAAAGACAAAAGTAGTCTTTATTCACTTTTCATTCTTTTTTTTGCGGGGGGGGGGGGGCGCTTTCTGAGACAGGGTCTCACTATGCAGCTTGGGCTGACCTTGAGCTCACTTTTGTAGCCCAGGCTGGTCTCAAACTCACCGATCCTCCTGCCTCAGCCTCCCAAGTGCTGGGATTACAGGCGTGCACCACCACGCCTGGGTTAAGGGGCTTAATTATCTTTAAGCTGAGAATTTGGAGACTATAAGGGATTCTCTGGAGTTGAACAAAGGGAAGCTGAAGCTTTTATGACCTTTTGCCAAGGGTGAAGTTTGATGGGGATGTTTAGATATATCTGAATAGCTGATGGGGGTCTTCCCTGAGGCAGTGGGAAAGGTGAAAGGACATTGCACCCTGGGCTGAGTTGGAGAAGGGGGGAGGTGGTCTCTGGGAAGATAAGCTGTTTTAAGGGCTTCAACCATATTAGATGACCACCATAATAGTTCAGCAATTCATATTAGGGCCAGAACCTATCAAGGAGAATTTCCAAAAATGGCTCTGGGAGTGAATATGTGTTCATGGGTGCCTTTATATTTTTGAATGTCCGAAGTGTTAGGATGTCCATGGGTGCCATCAGATAGAGCAGGTTTTCCTATGTGGTTCTCACTGGTCCACTATTCTCTCTAACACAGGCAGAAAGGGTAGAAACAGTATTTTCTATAAACAGAGTTTAGGACGCTGTGCCCTCAGCTCAAGCCTGCCAGTGACTTTATGGTTTTCCTTCTAGGTCTGCTGACATTTGTGAACTGTGCCTATGTCAAGTGGGGCACACGAATACAGGACACATTCACTTATGCCAAGGTCCTAGCACTCATTGCCATCATTATCATGGGCCTTGTTAAACTGTGCCAGGGTAAGAGGGGCCCCAAGGTGGGAAGAAGGGTGGACATCCCCAAGAGTTACTCTGATTTTGTGAGGAGGATGTGAGGATTTCTTTTTTTTTTTTTTGGCTGGCTCCGGCCACCTTAAAGGTGGGTGTAGGGATCGAACCACCGTCCCCTGTGCCTGACGGGGATTACCTACACAGGCACTGAAACCACTGAGCTAACCCAGAAACACCTGTGTATGTGTTAGAATGTGCTAGTGAGTGCGCAGAATTGCTATGAATCTTTTTGTGGGCTTCCTGGGCTAGGCTTGCTTGGTCAACTGGAGAATGTCAGGCTTTCCCTTGGGGCCATTCCTTCTGCAGTGGCTGATATCATGCAGCCAGTCAAGCTCTTGAAACTTGGGTCATAATTGGGTCCCAGAAATCAACTGGAGTTACTGGTTTTATGATTTCTGGTTTTGATCTGTGACTGCCAGGCAGCAAACAGGAAAACTTGACCTCTTGGCCCTCCTATAGAGGGGTGACGGGTGTGTGTGTGTGTGTGTTCTGGAGAGGTAAGATGTAGAAATGGGTGGTTATTTTACAATCTACTTTTCATCTGGACTTCTGTGTTCGAATTTCCTTCCAAAGTCAGCTCTCAAGAAAATATTAGAATGCTGTCAAATTGGCATTGTCTTTCCAGCGTATTTGCTTTGACAAGCTTTTTATCCCTGGGTCAGAGCAGAATGATAGTGAGGGGTAACCAGATTTTCAGAGTCCTTAAAGAAGTCTTAGGGAATCTTTAGCCAGAGGCATCTCTCTCAATTAAGGACAGAGCTGTGTTTATAATCACCTGGGGAGGTGAGACATTCTGGTTTATTTGAAGTCTAAGAATCCATGCTTTTTTTTTTTTCTTCCCTGAGGTGCTGGGGATTGAAGCTAGGGAGGGCCTCATTCATGCTAGGCAAACACATTGTTACCGAGTTACACACACTTGCTCACCCCCAGGCTGTGCTTTAGTGGAAGTGCTCTGGGTTATTCTTAGGCAGCTGGTCTAGGACTGTTGGGCACTCTCACTAGTAAGTGCAGCCAGACTAATACTCGGCTGGTGGGATTTCTAATTTTCCTTTTCTTGCCAGTCCTTTTTTTTTTTTTTTTGCCACTCAAGAGTTGGGTCTAAGCTTTCTCCAGGTTGTGATGATGCTAAATTTCCTTAGAAGTCTTAGCTAGGCATAACGACATACACCTGTGATTCCAGCACTCTGACAGGCTGAGGCAGGAGGATCACAAGTTTCAATCCAACCTAGGCAGTTCAACATGTTAGTGAAACCCTGGCTCAAATAAATAAACAAACAAACAAACAAATAAAGACTGGATATAGTTCAGTGTGAAGGTCCTGTATTCAATTCCCTAGTACTTCCCAATCCTTAAACAAAAAAACCCCCAATATGTCCAGAAGGTCTATTTCCTGGCCCCTAGGTACTGCCAGGGGGTGTCAGGTCGGCAGTCTCCATAGTCCTCTAAGGAGAATGAATGACAGATAGGTGCCTCAGTTCCCTTGGAAGGTCAAGATAGCATGGTGAGGTAAGAAGACCTCAACTCTTCTAGTCTGCAGTTTCCTGGCCCATGTACCCACACCTCTTCAAGGAAGGCAGCAGAGTCCTCTTCATGAGGCTGATAATCTAAGTGACCAAGGTGTGCAGTGATGTGGACCAAGACTTTCTGCAGGAAAGCCTGATTGTTAATCCTTTATGTGAGATAGTTTGTGATGTTATAAAATATAGGCGGGTAGGGCCAGTGAGATAGCTCAGCGGTCTAAAGTGCTTGCTTAGGCAACCATAGGGACTGCGGTTTGATCCCAGCACCACATGCTGCACCAGCCTCACCTCCCAGGGCAGGCTGAGCCAGCCATACATAAAGTTTAAAATAAAATAAGCCGGGTGTGGTGGCACACGCCTGTAATCCCAGCACTTTGGAGGCTGCAGATTAGTGCGAGTTTGAGACCAGCCTGGGTTACAAAAGTGAGCTCTAGGCCAGCCGGAACTGCACAGTGAGACCCTGTCCCAAAAATAAAATAAAATAAAATAAAAAAAATAGGTATGAGGGATATAGCTGAACAGCACAGCGCCTGCCTAGAAAGCATAAGGTCCTGAATTGAATTCTTTGTACCCAACAACAACAAAAAAGACAGACAGACAGAGACAAAAGGTGGAAGCTGGGTGTGGTGTGGCATAGGCCTCCCAATCCCAGCACTTTGGGAGGGAAGAGAAGGAGGATCACACGTTTGGGTTCAACTTCAGAAGCTTAGTGAGACACTGTCTTTAAATAGACAGGTTGGGGCTGTAGCTCAATGAGAAGGCCTTCGTTTTTAGTCCCCAACACCAGGAGAACAAAAGGTAGGAGAGCTGTGACTTGCTGTGAGGTCACTTGCAGCAAGAAGTGTAATATCTGAGGGCAGCCAGGAATGCATTTGTTTTTCTGCTGTTGTCTAGTTTCACTAACACCTGTTAACTTCCTAAGGGAATGGTGGGGAAGGGTAAGGTGCAAGGAGTTCAAGATTGTTCTTTTGATATTAAATGGCTTTTTTTTTTCTTCCCCTTGCCCCCCCCCCCTTTTTTTTCTTGTTCTTCCTTGTCTTCTACTTTTTTTTCATTTTCTCCTCTTTTCCTTTGACCTTCCTTCTCTTTGAACCCCAACCTAATTTTTCCCCCACAGGACACTCTGAGCACTTTCAAGATGCCTTTGAGGGTTCCTCCTGGAATGCGGGAAACCTCTCTCTTGCCCTGTCCTCTGCCCTCTTCTCATACTCAGGTTGGGACACCCTTAATTTTGTAACAGAAGAAATCAAAAACCCAGAAAGGTAAAGGCGAGACCACATTCTCATTCCCACCTTGACTGGAACTCCTGCTGATAGTGGGCATGCTTGCCCCCCCCACCACACCTCTTCCTTCTGCCTCACCTCATTCTTCTCCCTACTCCTCCTCCTCCAGTTAGGAGGGGTGGGAGTGAGGGTGGGAGTGAAGGAAGGTGGGAAAGCCCTCTGCTTTTCCCCTCATGTTCACAGTGAAGGGTCCTTAGGATCCTTCCTAGAGGAGAGGGCTTCCATGGGCAGCAGCAGACCCAGTTGGGGCTGAGGTGTCAGGACTTGCACTGTGGTCCTGAGACTGTACCCTGTGGAACCTGAGTTGCTTCTGGCTAGCTGGGTCCCCAGCCTGGCCCCTTGATCCCAAAGATCTTTATGTTTGTCTTGATATCATAGATGCAGGAGGATTATGAAACCCAGTGGGACTTTAGTAGTAGAAAGCCCACAGCATGGGATGCAGACCATAGGCTGTGATGGTGTTTTTGTCAGAGACCTGGTGGCCAGTGAACTGTTAAATGTTAGGAAAATTCCAATGGAAACTTGTTGAGCTGTGATCCCCAGGAGAGGTTGATTCCAGGTTGTCCTGTTACTTGTCCTGACAGAAATTTGCCGTTGGCTATTGGGATCTCTATGCCAATTGTGACGCTGATCTACATCCTGACCAATGTGGCCTATTACTCAGTGCTGAGCATTTCAGATGTCCTTCACAGCGATGCAGTAGCTGTGGTGAGTCTCATTTGGGCATCATTTCATGATGTTTAGCCCCTTTGAGTAGCCCAGTCTCTCTGTGCAGCCATTGCAACTCTGGAGGATCAGGGGATGGGTCTAGGTCATTGGGTGGGCTTCTTAGTGACTTTGTTTGCTGTAAGAGTATAGATCCAGGAAGATTAGAAATCCTTGTCCTGCTGAGTGTGGTGGCAGATGCCTGTAATTCCAGTACTTGGCCTGAGCTAAATAGTTCAAGTCCAGCAAAGTGAGATCCTGTCTCTCAAAAAAAGGAATGTCCCTGGTTGACTGCATTCTGTGCTCTGACCCCAGACATTTGCTGACCAGACGTTTGGGATGTTCAACTGGATCATCCCCATTGCTGTTGCCCTGTCTTGTTTTGGGGGCCTCAATGCATCTATTTTTGCCTCATCAAGGTACTGTATCCCTACTTTACTGATAATCATCTGCTCTATTTAATTCTCTGGAGCCCCAAGCATACAAGCTTCTTTTTTCCATTCTCTCTCACATGGATTGTGTGTGTGTGTGTGTGTATGTGTGTTCATGTGTTCATGTGCTTGCCTTTCTGTAAGCACATGAACACAGATTATAAGGGGTGTGAAGGAGAAAGGCAAGTTTTTTTGTAGTAGTGGCCCTGAAAGTCACCAAGTTTTAGGCTCCAAGTGGATTTTATGTCAGTTCTGTGTGTAAGGTGTGTATGAGATACCAGTGCTGTGAGTAGGCTGACTCAGTCCCTCATTTCACAGAAAACACTGAGGCCAAAAAGTAGGCTCCTGCTCTCCTGTCTGTGCAGAGCCCTGTTTACAGAGTGCTTGTCCTTCCTGTGTTGGAAGGAGTGGGTCCACCTTTTCAGGGGTTCCACATTGCCTTCACTACTTTGACCCTTCACTTTGGTGGATGTTCACTTGAATCAGCTCTCCTCAAGCTTCTCTTATTCCACTCCTAGAAGCCACAAGCAGCTTTTCCATCTCCCTCTTCCTCTCACTCGATTTTACCTGTTGTGTGCGTGTGGTGCTGGGGACTGAGCCCAGGGCCTCACACATGCTCAACATGTGCTCTGCTACCTCTCTACATGCTTCACCTCTGGGTGCATTTCTTCACAAAGTAGTCTACATTTTAACTTTCTTTCACTTTTTATAACTTGGCTTCTGTTACTTGAAAAAAATATTAGTGTACCTTTTCTTAGCCTGTTTTCAGTCCTTAATCCTACCAGACCATTGAAGAAGAGATAACCACATTTTTTCTCTGAAACTATTCATATAGTTTCTGTGACATGTGATATCTTTTCTTTTTTTTTGGACAGGGACTATGTAGTTCATGCTGACCTTTAAACTCACTGTATAGGGGCTAGGGCAATAGCTCCGTAGCACAAGTGCCTGCCTGGCAAGTGCAAGGTCGTGAGTTTGAACTCGGTCCCACAAAAATAAATAAATAAATAAATAAATAAATAAATAAATAAAATAATCAATCATGAACTCACTGTATAGACCAGGCAGGCCTTAAAGTTATGGTGATCCTCTTGTGTCAGCCTCCTGAGTGCTGCGATTATAAGTGTGCACCATCACGCCCAATAACATCTGATGTGTGTGCGTGTGTGTGCGCGCGCACGCGCGCAGGGTCTTACTATGTAGTTCAGACTTGGAGTGATCTGATTTCTGCCTCCTTACTGGTGGGATTACAGGTATGTGCCACCATTCCAGGACTCTTATCACTGGCTCAGTGTGTCTGGTGGTGGGGTCGGGGCCGGCAGTGTGCGGTGCAGGGATTGAACACTGGCCCCTGTGCTTACCTAAGCAAGCTCTTAGTCTGCTGAGCTATACCACTGGCCCCGACATCTGATATTTTAGAAGAAGCTTTCTCTCCCCTCCTCCCCTTTCCTCTCTTCTCAAGTGGTGGTACACAACTGTAATCCCAGCACTCTGAGGCCAAGGTAGGTTTCTGTGAGTTCAAGGCCAGCCTGAATAACAGTAAGACCTTGTCTCAAAACAAAAATAAAACAGAAATATGGCTGCTTTTTTTCCCTATCTGCTTTTCTCCCTTCTTTCTTTCCTTCCTTCCCTCCCTCCCTCACTTCCTCCCTTCCTCCAAAACAGGCCTTGCACATGGTAGGCAACTACACACTAGCCTCTGGAGGACCTTCTGTGTTATTGTGAATACATTGTTACTGTCAATTTGTGGGATGGCAGAGTGGGATACCCCTGGTGAGGTGGATTGGGATGCCAGTGGGTGATGGCAGGGTTTAGCATCTGTGGGATGTTGGTGAGGCATCTATAGCTGAAAGAAGTGGGGCAGGGTATTCCTGGGAGGTGGTGAGGTACCTGTGTGTGAAGAGGGTTGAGTGAATATTATGAGTAATAGACTGGGCATGCATGCACAGAGCCCGAGAGATTGTCCTCTGTTTTCCTGCGATTCTGAGCATAATTTGTTTGAATGAAGAGGTTAAATGGCTCAGTATGGGGACTGCTGACACATTTCTTACCTTTCAGGTTGTTCTTTGTGGGATCCCGTGAGGGCCATCTCCCAGACCTCCTGTCCATGATCCACGTTGAACGTTTTACACCCATCCCTGCTTTACTGTTCAATGTAAGCACTGCTTTGGGAGGTCTAGGCAAGGCTCTCATACTCTTAACAGGGACCTTGAGAAAGGGTCTACTATAAAAAATAATTCATTGTGTTTCTGTGGTGCTGGGGAGCAAACCTAGGTCCTCACACGCTCGGGAAGCACTCTACCCCCAAGCTACACTCACAGCGCACTTTTCCCTTGTCTCTGCAGAATTGACTTTTTGTTTCAAATCCTTTTTTTTGATAATTTGGGATAGGGAGGAATTCTGTTTTTAAAGTTTAAACAAACTTATCTTTATCCCAGCACTGAGGTCCCTGACCTCTGTCCTCTAGGACTCCTCACTCCCCCATCCTGGGGGCAAGTTCTGCCATAATCTTTCTCCTCAGAGTGCGTACATCTATTTGCTATTCCAAATATCTAAAGCCTCAGGTGATGGGATGGATGGCTCTGGAGGCATTTCCTCCATTTGCATGCCCAGTCTGTAAGTCCTGGGGCACAGCAGGTTTCAGGCTGAGACTGGTGAATATAGGGTTGCCCTTGTTAAAGTGCTTGCATTGAGAAGGGAGGCAATGAGGGTAGAAGAGGGAGAGTCGCTGACTCTAAGGTTAGTGGGACGAAAGGACCTACCTGGTGCCAAGGCGCACTGGAAGCTGCTAATCTGTTGATGCCACGTCAGATCTGAGAGCGCAGCCTGGCAAAGTCTCTTTGGGTGGGCTGCTGGTGCAAGCACTTTCTCCTCTGCACTCCACTCCTCCCTGACAGTGCACCATGACACTCATCTACCTCATCGTGAAGGATGTTTTTTTACTCATCAACTACTTCAGCTTCAGCTACTGGTTCTTTGTGGGCCTCTCCGTTGTCGGACAGCTTTACCTTCGCTGGAAGGAGCCTGAACGCTCTCGGCCTCTCAAGGTAGGTTCTGTGCAGAATAGGAGGGATGGGTCCTCTCAAGCGGTCTTCTTGCCCATGCTGTTTTATCCCCCTGCCCTTAATATTTTACTCCTCCATTTCAGCTGAGCCTCTTTTTCCCCATCACGTTCTGCATATGCTCCATGTTTCTGGTGATTGTGCCTCTCTTCAGTGATACCATCAGTTCTCTCATTGGCATTGGAATTGCCCTCTCTGGAGTTCCTGTCTACTTCCTGGGTATTTACCTGCCAGAATCCCAGAGGCCACTCTTTGTTCGAAGAGTCCTGGGTGAGCTTCTCCTTGCCCTGTCACCCACTGGTTGTGTGCCCATAGAGGCTAACAACTTTCTTTGCTCTACTCAATTTTCTGGAACATGAGACCTGACTGCCCCACCAGACTTTTGATATTGACATGATCATGTTAGTTCTAACTTCTCTGTCCAGTTTTGGGGTCAAAGCACACCCTCCTAGGGCTGGTGAGATGGTTCAGCGGTCTAAAGCGCCTGCTTAGGCAACCGTAGGGATAGCAGTTCGATCCCTGGCACTGCATGCTGCACCAGCCCCAGCCCCACCCCCAGGGCAGGCTGAGCAGCCAAAAAAGAAGCACATCCTCCTGACAGAGCAATCTCCCTGAGAAGACAAGCCATCCTATCTCAGATACTCTGGGCATGGACTGGATGAGGTTTGGGAATAATGGGCACAATCAGGCTCAGGATGACCAAGACCCAGGTGGGGAGGGAGCCACAGATGTGGTTTTAGCTTTCTGTGTTCAGGTTGGGACAGTTGCTAAATGTTCTTCCTATATCCTGTTTCCCTATTTTTATTCAGCTGCTATCACCAGAATCACCCAACAACTTTGCTTTTGTGTCCTGACTGAGTTAGATGTAACCGAAGAGACAAAGGCTGAGAGGAAAACTGACTAGAGGCCAGAGGTAACAACCCTCAAAATCTGGAAAGCTGGCTACTTGTAGGTTAGCCATCAAAGTCCAGATACGTGAATTAAAGGAGCTTACTGACTCATTCTATAAGGGGGCTCAGGGCCAGTGCTCACTCATTGGTAAGCTACAGGATACTGAGGGTTGGGGCCAGTCTGAAGGTGGGGAGCTCACTCAGTATGGAGGGGAAGATGGGGAGCAGGTGAGTGGTAGTCTTTCTCCTGGTGGATGAGGGTTATCTTGACAAACACTTGGTAAGCTGCAGTGCTAGGCTGATGAAGAGGGCTGGTGATTCATAGGAGTTTGAAGTTTGAACCAGGAGTCTAGAAAGTAGCTAGTTTTCCTCTGATCAGGTTCACCCACTTGACTTACAATGCTACCATTTCTTTACTGGTTCAAAATTCTTCCCTGGATGGGGCTGGCAAGATGGCTCAGTGGTCGAAAGCACCTGCTTAGGCAAGCTTAGGCAGCCTTAGGGACTGCGGTTCGATCCCTGACACCACATGCTATGCCAGCCCCACCCCTAGAGCAGGCTGATTTGGCCATAATATTAAAAAAAAAAAAAAAAAAAAAAAAAAAAATTATTCCCTAGAGATAGGGTTGTATGCCTTTGTTTTTTGGACAGCAAAGCTTTCTTAACCAATGTGGGAGCACAATGTGGGAACAGTGTTTTTCCTATTTCTTGACTTTTGCAAGAGGAATTACCTATCTTGAAACTCCACACTCCAGTGGTACACACAATAGGAGGAAATTGTTTCAGAGTCTCAACAGTGCCCACTGACGGTCCCTCTTGACAAGGTTGATTTCTTGTTCATGGGTCCTTATTCTTAGAGGTACAGGATCCAACTATGTCCATCTTATTGAGGAGATCCTGATTGAATTTTCCTGGATTATATTTGTGCTTTTAAAGTCTTTAAGAAAGAAGAAAGCTGCTGGCTCCAGAAAAAGCTGGTCTTGGCCACCCAACTACACCCCCTCTAGCTGGAACCCTGGTGATTCAGTGGAGGCCATGGACCTGAAACAGGCTGGGAAAAATCTCACTGTTCCAGCTGAGAAGCAGCATCTCTACAACTAAGTGGGCATGGTATGGCTGCCACCAAATTCAAATGCCTATATTCCATTATGTGTTAATCTGGAACACCAATTGTGCCCAAGATTAGTGTTCAGTGTAATAGGTTATGCTTAAAAATTAATAGTACCCCAAACCTTTCTGGCTCCAGACATGATTCTGACAATAGATTTTATGCTGAATTTCACAGAACCTGTTGAGTCTTATCTGCAAAGGTAAACTTTAAGATGGTTAAAAATCATATATCTATTACATCATTAGTATATAGAGCAACATGTTACTAGCACCTGACTCAGGTCCAGCCAGGACAATTGAACAAATTTATGAGTCAGAAGTCTGGTGATATTATTTTGAAGGATAATCCTTTATTTTACTGAGAAGCTAGGTTTTTGTTCTCACTGATAGTAAATTTCTGGGTTTCTGGTATGAGCACTGAATGCTACAATGTTCTGGAATTCAGGTGGATCACCTGGTCTTTCAGCTGTCAGTGAGTTGAAGAGCAACTCACTCACCCAAGTCATCAAATACTTGTTCTTCTTTATATAGGCAGGTGTGAGTTGAAGAGCATCTCACTGACCCAAGCCATCAAATACTTGTTCCTCTTTGTACGGGCCAGTGTGAGGGACTGCTGTGCAGACCCAAGCAAGCCCACCGTGGTGCTGGAAATATTTTCTTTTATAAAAACCATGCAGGCTGCAGTCTCTCTTCTGACCCGAGTACCAGGCTTTGTTTACACTCCTAACTGCTCCGGGAATTACAGGAGTAGTGTATTTCTCTTCTGGCCTTCCTCTGCCAGAGGCCTGATGGGGCTGTAATCTCAGGAAGATCTTGGTACTGGACTTCTGTTTTCTCCCTGTGGTCATCAGTGAAGACTCTAGGAGAAAGGCTGCTTCAACCTCAGTTTGGATGCTCAGCTGACTGACTGTAAGAGTGGAAGCAACTACTTTTGGTGCTCAAGCTGGGCCATCACCTCAGGCCAGAGCAACAGATTTGGCCTATGTGGATCTTTCTCTCAAGAGCAGGTGGCTGTTGTGGCTTGTACAGAGATCGTCTTGGTCCCAGAAGAACCTGCTAGCTTAGCATACTCCTTGGACAACTTGTCCTTAAGTTTTAGAATTGGTCAATGGTGAAGACAAGAACTATGAGGCAATCGCCTCACCTGACCATTCTTCACCAGACTGGCCTGTCACAGATAAAGGAGCAACTCTGGACATACATTTGCTCAATAAAGAATTAGGGGAACATGATCACAGCCGCCTTTGGTTCAGGGTGTGCCTCTATGAGAATGTAAGGGGGACATTCCTATTGTCATGGGTTTGGGGTTTATGTAGCAAATTCTTGCCTGATGACAAGTACAAAGGCTGACTTGCTTAATTTATATAAACATGATTCCTTGCTGAGCCAAGTTGGCACCCATCCCGGGGCTCTTCTGGAGCCAATCATTAAAGCAGAATGTTGGTTTTGAGGATCTCTGACCCTGGCTGTAGCATTCTCCTCACAATAACCAGCTAATCTCAGGAATTTGCTGCCCCCCAGTGGCTTGAATGATAGGAAAAACAAAGGCCTCACTACAGGTGCTCCAGTCCTTGCTTAGTGAGCCATGTCATCAGATGGAAACAGCATTCTTTGCCTCTGTGCTGGATAGACTTTTCCCATGAAAATCTTTTGTGGGAGGAAAGCCAGACTTCTAAAGCACTCACCCCAAGCTTTACAGCAGAGTTAATTTCCACCAAGTCTTTGCCTCCTTAAGTTCTCCTGGTGTGTTAATCCCTTCTGCTGTGGTACAGTTTGTACTGTTTTGTGCTGGGCAGTTTATGAAGTTGTCAGCTGTTTAATTTTGGCAAAACTAATGAACATACAAATAGAAGCGGTCACATTTACAATGGCAGTGTCTTTGGTTTCTATGCCTAAAAAAAAAGGAACTACTATGACTAATATTAGACACTAAGTTATTGCCTATTACTTGCAATACTGAATTGTACCTTTGCACAAATTCTAACAGCTAGGAACTAATGTAGATAAACGCTTACAAAATGGAGATGAAATGAAACAATGGGGGCAGGTAAGACAGAGTAGTAGAGAATCTTAAAGAGGTGGGAAGAAGGCACCTTCTTATGATAGTTGGAGACAAATTCTTAATGAGGAAATAGTATACCTCAAAGGTTCTGTGTTGCAGGACCTGCCACACACATGAAGCTGAATTAAAATGAAATAAAAGCTGGGCATGGTGGAACATGCCTATAACTAGCACTCAGAAGACTGAGGCAGGAGTACAAGTTCAGGGCAAGCCTGGGGCTAAATAGTGAGTTGAAGGTCAGCCTGAACAAACCAGAGATCCTGTCTCCACAAAAACCATAGCAATAAATTACTGTTTTTCAGCTGGGTGTGGTGGCGCACGCCTGTAATCCTGGCACTTGGGAGGCTGGGGCAGGAGGATCTGTGTGAGTTTGAGACCAGCCTGGGCTACAAAAAAAAAACTCAAGACCAGCCCGAGCTACATAGTGAGACCCTATCTCAAAAAGACAAAAAACAAACAACCTGTTTTTCAGTATAAGATGAAAAAAATTGCAAATGATAGCTACAGGTAGCTGATGGCTACCATTGCACAGTGTAGATATAAAGCCAAATGGCAACGCACAGGACAGTTAGGGTTTGGAAAGGAGTAGGGGAAGAATATGCTGACTAGAGAGATAGAAATTCTGGTACCAAAATAAGGACTCTACATTCCTGTTTGAAACAACTGTGGATGGGAAATACTTGGGGGTAAAAACTGCATCTGTACCAAACATGTACAGGTTTATTTTTTCTTGTCATTATTCCCTAAGCAATACATATATAACAATTGTACAGCATTTATATCATATTGGGTTTTATAAGTAAGCTGAAGATGATAGTATATAGAGGATGTGCAAGGGTTATGTGGAAATACATTACCATATACAAAGGACCTAAGAATCTGGATTTTGGTATTCACAAGAAGCCTTTGAACCAATAACCCATGGACACCAAAGAATGACTACAGTTTAATTCTGGTCAGTGCTGTGAACAGTAAACAGTTTTAAATAGAAAACTAAGTTGAAGACATACATTCTTTTCCTTCCCTTACGTCTGTGCTAAGAATAATTCTGAAACTTTTGCAGCACTAACTACCCCTCTTTTTTGTGATGTGAAAGTATAGCAGGAAAACACATGATTCAGATTCAGAGGTTTTAAGCCGGGCACAATGGCATATGCCTGCCATTCTAACACTTCTGAGGCTGAAGCAGAAGGATCAGCGTGAGTTGGGAGGCCGAACTGGGTGGGATGCATGGCTGAGTTCAAGCCCTGCCTAAAGTACATAGCAAGACCCTGTCTAAAAAAAGTTTTCTGAAGGAATTGCTTGTTTCCATGTTGAACAGTTTTATTAAACAAAGCAACATATTTATGCTTACTGTTTCTTGGCACCACTGCCAAAACATGACAGGAATCTCTACACCATTATCAGAGTAAGAGGCCAAGAGACAAGATAGCTGTTAATCTCACAGCTTAGATAGATTCTACTTCCTGCCCTAAAAACTGTTATTGTCTAGACTGCTGCTGTAAGGGACCCACTGTAGCCCTCCCGGGCGCCCATTATCAGAGGCTCTTGTGGCAGGCAGTCTGGTGGTAAGGGAAAGCAGAATCTTACTGCTGATGTAACTAAAACCTCCCCTGAAACCTTATGGCTCTACCTTTGAACTAGAAAGCCAGGAACAACGCCTCATGGAGGAAGTGAGAGGAACTTTCCATTTTACACCATTTTTTTTTTTGCTGGATTGTACAGTCACTTTTGATTGACACTAAGGGGCTCTACTATGGAAAAGTCTTATGCTATTAGTTTTTTGGTGTGCTGGGATGGTACTGCTTGGTATGCTTTTTTTCTTCCTTCTCTTCAGCTAGGAATCCCAAGAGCATGTCACCAGGCCCTTTAACCCTAAGCAGAGACTTCTTGGGCCTGTGGTAGACCCTCATAGATAATATAATACCTTCAGTCTGAATCCAGGTTATCATAACCAAATTCCTTCTGTACATCCAGAGGGTATTTGTGCCAAATCTGTTCCCTGCTGCCTCTTTCTTCTTCGCTCAGGCTGTCATACTCATCCGAACCTAGAAGATACCAGCAATGACTCACTGTATGATCTTATAGACTATGGAAAAGCCCCTTTCCAAAAAGGTCTGTTTTTGTTCTCCACTTAAAAAATCCTTAATAAAGAAAATTTGAATATAGAACTTTTTATTTTCACAATTTTATTAATAAGTCTTCATTTTAATAGTATACTTGGAACTTTCCTTTTTAAGAAGTAACTACATTATAAAAAGACCCCAAACATTTCTACCATCTACACAAAGTTAGATTTCTCCCACAGGATTTTATTACATTGTTTGAGTAACTGTTCCTTTATTTTATACACCTGGATTTTGTTGGCTACACTTAGAGGAATGTAGCAATCACCAGAGAAACTGGGTTCTTGCCTTCCTCTTCTAGGTACCACAGCTGTACATCTTTCTCAAAACATTTGGGCTGAGTATGGTGGCGCATGCCTGTGATCCCAGCACTTACCTGTGATCCCTGTACTCAGGAGGCCAAGGCAGAAGGATCTTGAGTTCAAGATCAGCCTGGGCTACAAAGTGAGCTCAAGGCCAGCTTGAACTATATAGAGAATCTGTCTCAAAAAGACAAAAAGACAAAAACAGCTGGGCATGGGGACACATGCCTGTAATTCTAACACTTGGGAGGCTGAGGCACTGAGGATCCCTCACAAGGATTACTGTTGAGTTTGAGGCTAGCCTGAACTACACAGAGACCTTATCTCAAAAAACAGCTAGAAATACAATCTTGAGAGGTTAGATAAAACTGATTCATGAAAACTTTAGTCCTACTCTACTGGTGAGACTCTAATAATTTCTCTCTTGGCAGGGTAGGGTTAATTGGGAATCAAACTCTGAACCTTACACTTGCCAGACAGGTACTGTGCCAGAGCTATATTCTGAGTTCTCTACCAATTTCTTTTGTTGCCTTTTTGAGATAAGGGCTCACTATGCAGTTCAGGCTACCCTTCAGATCACTTTGTATCCCAGGCGTACCTCGAATTCAATGATCCTTCTGCTTCAGCCTCCTGAGTGTGGGTGCTGGGATTATAGGCATGCCCTGTTTAATTTCTTGATGAAATGAGGGAAAGGAACAAAAGGCTACATGTCTTACTTAATCCCAATCACTGAATTTGGTGCATATATTGTCCAATTTTCTGGGGAGAAAATAAGGCTCATTAAAGTAATCTGCTTAAGACTTAGCCATAGAACTAAGGATCCAAACCCCCTCACCTGACTGATACTACATTCTCAGCAGTTCCTCTGGAAAGATGGGACACAAGCTGAGGCATACTGATCAATTATGCTGTCACCTCAGACTTGGGCCTACCAGTTCCCTCCCCTCTAGGCTGCCACTCACCCCTGGAATCTTCTCCATTGCTGCTCTCTTCTTCTGGGTATTCATTGCGCCAGTTATTCTCACTGTTCTCATCATCTTCATCTTCGTAGGTGTCTTCTGGTTGCCCATCATCACTCACCTGCGCATCTCAACACAAACATGACTCTAAGTCCAAATGCTCTTTGCAGGAAGCAACTAACATACTAGCTTGGGAAGATTCAGGTAAAAGGGCCACTTGGGAAAGAAAGACTGGGAGTTAGTTTGGCTCTGCTGCACAAGAAATTATATCTTGTACTATGAGGGATTCATAGTAGCCCTCCTCTATCAAGAGCCCAGCTCAAGGGCTGGTTGATAGCTCAGTGGACTAAAGCACCTACTTAGGCAGAATGCACCAGCAGGGGTTTGATCCCCAGCATGCGTGCTGGCCCCACCCATGGGTGCACCTTTTAGCACTTGAGAGGCTAAAAACTTCGAGTCTGATCTATGTAGTGAAACTCAGTAGACTTTGTCCTAAATATAGGGGGAATAAAAAAAGAGCCCCGCTCAGATGCCACACTCCAGTTCCACCAGAAGAGGATGCAGGGTAGAGAGGAATAGCAGCACTTAACACAAATGGCAGCAATCTTCAGATTCCTAAAGGGCAGCTACGTGGAAGAATGATGATATGGGGGATAGCAAAGGTCCAATGCAAGCTTGAGAGTAGAGGATGCAGGAAGACAGGAGTAGGCAGGGGCCAAGCAGTATCCAATGATAGATACTTGGCTGCCAAATTACAGTTCCAGTGCAGGTGCAAGATAAGGTGCATTTTTCAGTGTCTGTGTGATAGGTGCTACTCTCTTTTCACTGATCATATTAGCACTTAAGAATAATGGCTTTAGTGGGGGCCGGCGAGATGGTTCAGTGGTCTAAAGCGCCTGCTTAGGAGGGCTCAGGCAACTGCGGGGACTGCAATTCGATCCCCGGCACCACATGCTGCGCCAGCGCCACCACCAGGGCAGGCTGAGCCAGCCACAAAATGCATGAATAAAGAAACAAACAAACACAACAAGCAAACAAACAAATAAATAAATAAATAAAAAAAAAAAAAAAAAAAAGAATAATGGCTTTAGGATATTTGCTTTCATCAAAGGGTCTTCTCCTTTCAAGATAAAATCAAAACAAGCTGGGTTTGGTGGCATACACCTATAATAGCACTCAGGAGGCTGAGGCAGAATATTGGGTTTAAGGCCAGATTAGGTTATATGGTAAGTTCCAGGCCAGACTGAGCTACATAGGAAGACCATATCTCAAACCAAAAGATAAAATCCTTTTATTTATTTGGTCTTTTTGAGAACTGCTATGCGGTTCAGGCTAGCCTTGAGCTCACTTGTAGTCCAGGCTGGTCTCGAACTCGCACTGATTCTCCTGCCTCAACCTCCCAAGTGCTGGGATTACAGGCATACACCACCACGCCCGACAATAAAATCCTTTTAAATAGAAATAAGAACTAAAAATAATGTTTTTCAGGAATGGAACCTTGTGAAGCAAAACTCCGAAAGAGCTTAGGTTGTCATATGCCCTCTCATGGGCCCCTTACCAGTTCCCACTCCTGCGTATAAGGCTGCACAGAAAGGATATTCTCAATCCACCCCGGAGTGGCTGTCTCTAAGTAGTAAATGTCATACACATAGTCATCATGCTTCTGTTCCTCCTGGCATCCAATTTCTGGCCCATCTTCAGATATAGTCAGCCGCTCACGGATCAGCTCTACAGAATTGCAGAGGATCACATCTGGGTCAGAAGTCTGTAATAAAAACACAAATGATACACACACAGCTCAAAACATGATGCTCTAAGAAACCCAAACACTGAGTGAAGGCAGGCTTGCTTCAGTTCTCCCTAATGGGCTCAAGGTTCTTGCCTCACTAGTATCTCCTTAACTAACTATGGGGTACCTGTTTTCAAATAGAAACCTATAAAATAAACATCCTGCTCTTTTATGCTAGGCTGAGACAAAAAACATGGGAAGCCTGGCCTGACAAGAGGATAGCGAAATAAGATGAGCTGGCCAGTCTTATTCCCAAGTGAAAGTCAAACGTGCTTCTGTAAGTCTCCTCTGAGTTTTTAGGATATGATGCTCTTCCCCTGGGAATTCTTGGCTGACTCTGAAATGACTTGGCATTCTGTGGGGCTTCTGAGACCAAAGGCAAGTGTAGGTGACCACTTTGCATCATTTGACGTGCCTTACACTGACATCTTGTTTTTAATCCCAAAGTGGACATATGTGTATGCATATATGTGTGTGTGTGTGTATGTGTGTGTATGTATGTATGTATATTTATTTATTTATTTATTTTTGTGGTACTGGGGATTGAACTCAGGACCCTGTGCTTATTCTACTGAGCTATCTCCCTGGCCCAATTTTTTTAAAAAATGTATTTGGTACAGGGTCTTGCTACATAGCTTGTACTCTGTAATGATCCTCCTGTTTTCAGCCTCTCCAATGCTGGGATTACAGGTGTGTGCCTCCAAACCCAGTCTTAGTGGCCAGCTTGACAGGTGGTGCAGGGGATTGAACCTGGTCCCTGCTCTTGCATAACCAGGTGTTTAGCGCTAAGCTATCTCACCAGTCCTCATCTATAATCTTTCTACTGGAAAGAACAGCTTAAAAATAAAATGTCCCAGAACAGAAGGGGTCTAGGAACGATGTGCTTTCCTGCCTTATAGCATGTGTCTAGGGCTGGGAAGCACAGATCAGTTTAGAAACCTGGGGGATAAGTTCATTACAAGAGAATGGGCAGCTCAAATCAGACACCACATGAAAAAATGAGCATTCCATGCCAAGACATGTAAGGGAGACCGATGCTGATGTTTACAGGCTAAAGAGGAGTCTCCCTTGCTCGAGAGTCACAAAACGAGTGCCAGAGATACAAGTTTTTGAGCAGTTTCTTACAGCCATTTATTTACTAGATTAACATACAAAAAATACTGTTATGGTTCGTGTGTAGTTGACCCCAAAAAACCTCATGCAGTCATGGGGTGGCATTCTACAGTTTGTGATTAACTTTTTTTTTTTTTTTTTTTTTTTTTGTCTTTTTGAGACAGAGGCTCACTATGCAGTTCAGGCTGGCCTTGAGCTCACTTTTTGTAGCCCAGACTGGTCTTGAACTCACAACGATTCTCCTGCCTCAGCTTCCTACTGTGATTAACTCTTGATCCGCTGGGAATATAGGTGTGAGTGTTAATGGGATTATGGGTGTGAGTACTACACCCAGCCTGGGATGGATAGCCTGAGTGCGACCTAAGGGAGACAGACTCGCTCTTTGTAGCCACTGTTGCTTCTACTCCCTTTTGCTCTCTGCTCTTTGCCACCACCATGCTGCCTTGTGCTATGTACCACTCTGCCTTGAGCCAGCTGAGTATGGACTGAAACTTCCATTAACTATGTGCTTAAATAAACCTTTCCTTTCTTCATTTTGAGTATAGGGTATTTGTCTAGCAAGGAAAGGACAGTAACTAAGACAAATGCCAAACATTTTATACTCAAGTAGAAAAACCAGCTTTACTTTAGATAACTCTGAACTGGAATAAATTGAGTGGCATTGCCCCATTTTTCTTTTTTGCAGTACTAAGGATCAAATCTAGAGTTTTGTGCTTGCTAGGCAAGCGATCTACTAAGCCACACCCCCACCCTCTCTATTTTCTAGATTGCTGTTTTTAAGTTTCCTGTCATGAAAATATATTACATATAGTAGTTCCTACTGTTAAATACAAAACAGTACTTTTCCGGGCTATCAATTTTACTTTCATTTATTTTTTTGTGGTACTAGGCATTGAACATTTGCACCAAGCTGTTTGCTCAGCCCTTTTCTCCCCATTTTTCATTTTGAGACATCTCCTTAAGTGGCAAAATTGCCTGAACTCAAACTTGTGATTCCTCTGCCTCAGTCTGTAGAGGGCTTAGATTACTGTCTGTACTACAGACTTGGCTTAGGGTTATCAGTTTTAATAGGCTAGCTGTGTATGTCAATGTCTTATGTATTTTTAGCTTCCATATGCAATATTCTAAGGGATGCACCATTTCCTGCACTGGCAAGTGGGACAGAGGTATGTGTAAGGCCAGGTGTGGTGGTGCACACTTGTACTCCCAGCACTCATGAAGCTGAGGCAGGAGGGTTTCAGGTTAGCATGAACTGCATAACAAGACCCTGTCTCAAAAAAGACAAACAGCTATAACCTGGGCACTTCTCTGATGAATTTCCCTGTCTGCTCTACATCTACTTTGTTCCAGTGATCTTCCTATCTCAATTAGGATGAAAGGCAGTGTCCTTATAAATTACCTTGCTATGGAGCCTAGCAAACATTCTTTACCAGTTTCCTCTTTCTCACTGGACTCTAGATACACTGGCCTTGCAAACACCCGACCAATTAGGCTTCAGGGTCTTTACACTTTCAGGTCCTCTAGTCTATTACTTGCTCCTCCCCCAAATATCTCCAATGTTATATTTTATATTTAAATGCACTCCTCCCTCCCAAAACCTCACATGCTCATAGGCAACGGTTTGTGGAGGTCAGTGGATCATGGGGGTGTGACACTCGCCAGTGGATTCTCTGATGAGCTAAACGTGATGTGGTATGTGGATTGGAAGGCTGTACCCCTCTCTTCCTTTGACTTTTTTCTTTTTTTTGGGTACTTTTTTGTCTGTTTTATTTTTCCTTATTGATTTTTTTTTTTTTTTTTTTTTTTTTTTTTTTTTTTTTTTTTTTTTTTTTTTTTTTTTTTTTTTTTTTTTTTTTTTTTTTTTTTTTTGGTACTTTTTTGTCTGCTTTATTTTTCCTTATTGATGCCTTTGACTTGTTTCTTGCCACCACACCATCAGGTGTTTTCCCTCTGCCAACATACCCTGTCTTGGAGCCTGCCAACCTTGGGCCGAAACCTCTAGGTACTGTGAGCCAAAATAAACTTTTCCTCCTTTAACTTAGGAGTGTTGGGTGTTTTATCACAGTAACAAGTGATTGACCTTCAAATTTACTCAAATGTCTTCTCTCCAACGACACTTTCATGGAAACGGCACTTCTTTTCCTGCTCCTTCTTCACCAGCCATTACCACTATGACACTATATTTACTTGTTTCACATTTCCCTTCAAAATAATACCCAACAGGGGCTGAGAGATAGCTCCGTGGCACAAGTGCCTGCCTGGCAAATGCAAGGTCGTGAGTTTGAACCCCGGTCCCGCAAAGAAAAAAACAAAAAACAAAACAAAAAACCCAGCATACAAATCTATTAAGTAGTTGCTTTATAGATATACGTAGAGTGAAAACCAAATCAGTACAATGAGCCAATCAGGCCGGATCAATTATCCATCACCAAATTTACCATGCGCCTCCTCTTAGTCATGTCCTAGTCTCAGACACATTTCCGGTACTATTATTCAATAAGGGACATTTGGTACCAGCCCATAAAGCGACACTCACTTTGCTGGCGTCGGTAGTGGCTGCCTCTGGGTCTCCTTCCTCATGTACCAGGTCCAACAGCTGAAAGCCTGAGTCCCCGACAGCTTCTGAGGTCCCTGGCGTGTGTTCAGACTCCAGGCTGCAGGAGGTCCCTGACTCTCGGCGGTCGGAGACCACCCGGTAGCGGCCCTCTTTCCTGATCTCGCCCGCTGTGGCTCGGAGATTGCGGCGAATGCGCTGCTGGCTGCCTCGATAAGGGCGCAGGGCAGTCTGCACGAGTGGTTGGATCGGCTCTTCCTAGAGAAGGACGTCAGAAAGGGTTTGGAAGGGTCTGTAAGAGGGACAGGGGACTTAGAGAATCGCAGCAAAGCCCTAAATCCCTCTACATAGGCTGCATCACCGTCTAATACCTGGGAACGCACGGTGGCCACCAACTGAAAGACATTATTCTCCGCCGCTCCGTCCAGACACTTTGGTGTCTCCTGAGTAACCGACTCGACCTCATCGCTTCTGAGGCGCTTACACGCCAACACCAGAGCCTCGGCAGGCTCTGCATTACGCTTCCGCTTAACCCGGAGCACCACGTTCCTGCCGGCCTCCATAGCGACTGTCGCGAGGCACTATGGGAAGGCGCATGTAGCGAAGGAAGAGCAATCCAATTCCGCTGTGGGCGTGGTTCCCGGCATGCTCTGCGGGTGCCCTAGGCCCGCCCTCGACGAGCGCCTCCTCAGCAGCAAGATGGCGTTTGCGGCGGATGTAGAGGGAACATTCCTCGCTGCTGGTGAGGCGCCTGGCGTACTGGGAAGGTGGGGTCCTGGTTACAGGCCTGGGTCTAGCCAGCGCCCTGTCCTCAACCTTAGAGCTTCGGCGGAGGCACCTAGCCTGAACATACTCCGAGGCCAAGTAATGCGTCTCTTTGGACTCTTTACGGAGTCCGCGTGAGGCGGCTCCGAGCGCACCGGCTATCGGGAGAGCCGAACTGCAGTTCGGTTCTAAAAGCTCCTCGGTTCAGCCTGGTGATTGCCTTGTCTGGGTCCAGGGCACCACAGTGTGGAACCTAGATCACAGGACTCGTGCCTAGGGCGTCCAGTCAGCCACACAGACCCATACACAGTCGTACATGGTTCCAGCCTTCGCACTCCGAACAGGGTGACACTTTTCAGAGAACTCTTAATAGCTCTCCTTTCTTAATCACTGTTCTGTGTAGTGGGAAACCAATCTATTTACATAGTAGTCAGGAGCAGTCTTGTAAGTGTGCACCCTGCATAAACGTAATTCCGCTTAAAATCCCTGGTGGTGTTAGAGTGAAATTCAAATGTGGAAGCCAAAAAGTCTGGTGTGATTTGCAGAAGCCCACCTCTAATCTCTTATCGTTTCTTCTCAAAGTGCATCAGTCGTTCAGTTTTATCACATTTTAGTTGTGTGTCTCATTCTCACAGCCCATTTTTGGAAAAGTTAGGGTAAGGATTCCTGCTAAATTTAGCAGCCATGGTGGTATAAATTTGTAATTCCACCTACCACAGTCTGAGGCAGGAGGACTAGGAGTTCTAGGCAAGCCTGGATTTAGCAGGACCCTGTCTCAGAATAAAGGTAAATAAATAAATGGCCAGGGATCTCAATGGTGGAGCACTTGCATAACATGCACAAGGCCCTGGCTTTAATCCCCAGCACCTCATGATAGTAAAAATTACTGTCTCCCAACTTTTACCCAAGCTTGTCTTACAGATCCCAATTGAGAGCTGGCTTCTTCAAAGAACCTTTCCATAATCTTGTACTCTTTACATGGTGCCCTGTGGCTTATACTTCTTGACACTCAAATAGTCTGTAACTGTTTATATTACTCTCTCTCTTTACAGTGTAAATTCTTGGAGGATAATTACCTTCTTTACTTGCTTATGGTGGTGGCACCAGCCCCTAACACAATGCTTTGTTTATTGAAGGTATTTAGTGAGTTTTGAGTGAATGACCAGAATATTTACTCTAAACTCTGATAATAATGCTGTTACCTTTTTGCATAGTGGCTTCCGTTTATTCTTGGTATCTACAAGAAATGTGAGGTTTTATTAAGTTTTTTTTGTGAAGTTTTTTAAAAGAAAATACAAAGGAGGCCAGCAAGATAGCTCAGCGGTCTAAAGTGCCTGCTTAGGCAACTGCAGGGACCGCGGTTCGATCCCTGGCATCACATGCTGCGCCAGCCCACCCCCCCAGGGCAGACTGAACTGGCCATAACATAAATAAATGAAGTTAAAAAAAAATTAAAAATACAAAGTAATGATAATAAAAAGTAGAAATACAGAATTTCACTAAACTAAATAATTTGAATTTGACAGTATTTGTTGTATTATGTAGTGTTGTCTTCAAATTAGTTATTTAGCTTACCAGATATGTGCACGCAAAATTGGAAAAAGGTACAAGAAATTAAGAAAATCAAAGAAATTTTAAGCATTAACTCCTCCTTTCCATAGACCAACAGAAATGAACTACAATTATCCAAGCCGTCCGCCATACGTACATAAATATGTCTCCCCCACACTCCTGTCCTTCGCCTCATCTCAGTAAAGGAATGTGAGTTTATAACTCTTGGAGAATGAGAATGAGAAAAGTCAGTTCCAGGGCCATCCCTGTAATCCCAGCACTTGGGAAGCTGAGACAGGAGGATGGCTTCCAAGTTTGAGGCTAGCCTGGACTACATAGTGTGTTCAAGGCCAGTCTAATCTAAAAAGCAAGACCCTATCTTAAAACAACAAGCAACCCCTCTCCACTCCAAATCTCTAGGAGAAATACTTTAAATTATCCCAGGTTCTCAGTAGAAAAAAAAAAAAAAAAGTTGAGAAATAGCTCCATGGCACAAGTGCCTGCCTGGCAAATGCAACGTCATGAGTTTGAAAAAACCCCCCCCCCCCCGAAAAAAAAAAGAGGGAGAAGAATCAGAATGTCCCTTGAATTTGGAGTAGTTTCTTTTCTGAGCAGACAAGTTATAATAATCTAAGGGAATTTATGAGTGTATAGTGCTTACCCAAAAGCTCATAAAATTGTTAATACAGTTCGCATTTTCGAACATTATTGATACAGGGCTGGGAAGATATGGCTCAGTGGTAGAGCACTGGCCTAGCATGTTGGAGTCCCTGGATTAAATCTCTAGCGCTGTGACATCTATGAGATAAAGAGTTTTGAAATAACTAGGTATTGTGCTCTACTTATGTTTTCAGAAATATCACAGACAGTAGAAGAATTCCATTTATCAGTTTTTTCCTACTGTCTTAACTTTTGAAATTCCCATGGACCACAGGATAAGAGTTTCAAGACTTTTCCTTAAGTGGATCTCACCAACATGTTTGCCTCCTTTTTCATTAACCAAAGCAATTTATTTAATCAATGTATATGATTCTCTAATCCTTTCTCATCTGATAAAGTACCTTCCATTTGTATCCATCTTTTTTTTCTTTTTCCCCGTACTGGGGATTGAACCCACGTGGCCTTTGAACTGAACTACAACCCCCAGACATACATACACACATACATGTAGGGACTAAGTTGTCCAGGTGTGGTTTGAATTTGTGATCCTCCTAATTTAGTCTTCCAGAGTACTAGGATTATGGGCACATATCACCACCAGGTTCTGTATATCCTTTAAGTGTTCGTTGGACATTTAGTCAAATAGAATAATTTCTTTCTCACGTTGGTTTGTTTTACCCAGACAGATTCTTAGTATGTAGTTGAGGTGAGCCTTGAAGTCACTGTGTAGCCCAGACTGGCCGTGAGCTTGAAGCTATTCTCTTGCCTCACTATCCCAGTTGCTGGGATTACAGATGTGTACCACCATGCCTGGCTATTTCTTTTTACTATGGGGTTTCACAGACCATTTTCTAAACCACATTATAGATTGTAAAACTTTTGTATATTCCGTGTTTAATATTAGTATATGTGATATACAGAACTGACTACAGCAGTGCTTTTCAAAGTACAGGTTGCAACCTCATTGATGAGATGGACTCTGTATCATGACCAACAGTTTAAAAAATAAAAACAAAATAGAACATAGAGGGCTTTCTCTGTAGGTGGTTTCAATATTTTGTGTGTAACTTTCAGTTTTGTATGCATATGTGTATATTGATTCTCAGTGTACAGTATGTTTTCTACTAGGGTACTCAGGACATTTCAGAATCACTAGATTAGATGATATGGTAAGATTTTAGGAGTAGAGTTTTACTAAAGGAAAATTGACAGCTTTTAAGCGGGCATTGACTGCTGTATGTTTTTCAGAAGAGATGCCTTAACGTAAGCTTCTATAAGAATTTACTTATGTAAAAAACTGGGCAAGAAAATGCCTTTAAGAAAGTTTAGGAACATTGGACCGTGAGATGGCTCAGCCATCTAAAGCACCTGCTTAGGAAAGCTTAGGCAACCACAGAGACTGTGGTTCAGTCCCTGGCACCACATGCTGTGCCAGCCCTGCCCCCAGGGCAGGCTCAGCCTGCCATAAAAAAAAAAAAAAATTAAGAACACTGGTATTTCAGATGATAGAGGGGGATTATGGAGTACTTGCTGATTCTTTTTTCTTTTTTTCTGACAGGGTCTTACTGTGCAGTTTAGGCTGGCCTTGAACTTTGCAGCCCAAACTGGTCTTGAGCTAACAACGATCATCCTGCCTCAGCCTCCCAAGTGCTGGTTTTACAGGCATGAGTCACTGCACCTGTCTCTTACTTGCTGATTTCTGAGTAGGAGATTAGTAACAGAACCTCAGTGCCTTCAAACTCAGCCGTGGGGTTCCTCTCTGCTTACCCCAAATGGATCTCTTCTGGGAGACAGGCTGTACAAGACATGAATCTGGTAACTATTTATTTGTTTGTTTTTTTTTTTTTTTGGTTATTTTAAATACTGCCAATTTCTACGCAGCTGAATGAATGAATGAATGGTCTTTTTGAGACAGGGTCTTGCTATGTGGTTCAAGCTGGCCTTGAGCTTACTTTGTATCCTAGGCTGGTTTTGAACTTGAAATACTTCTCTTATCTCAGCCTCCCAAGTGCTAGGATTATAGGTATGTGCCACCATGCCTGGCTCTGAATTTATTTTTTCTAGTTAAATGGATGCACCTTGAGACCATACTCTTTTTTTCTTGGAACTGGGGATTGAACTCAGGCCCTTGTGCTTGCCAGACAAGCCTTATTCTACTGAATTCTCTCCCCAGCCTTAATTAATTAATCAATTAATTTTTGTCTTTTTTTTTTAGAGACAGGGTCTCGCTATGCAGTTCAGGCTGGCCTTGAGCTCATTTTTGTACCCCAGTCTGGTCTTGAACTCACACTGATTCTCCTGCCTCAGCCTCCCAAGTGCCAGGATTACAGGCATGTGCCATCACACTCAGCTTTGAATTTATTTTTTAATGTTATATACTGAATATAAAAATAAGGGTTTTTTTCGTATAGGGAATTGAACTTATGACCTTGCATTTGCCAGGCAGGCACTGTGCTCCTGGGCTATATCTCTGGCCCAATTCTTCTAGAAAGATTACTGATTAAAGATTGTCAGTAACTTTGACATTTTGTCAATTTCTTGATTATTTTTCCCTTTGTTTTTTTGTTGTCCTGCCCTTGATGTTTGAATACATTTCTGATGATTAAATTTGTCTATAAGAAATGGATTAGCAATGTTTCTTTTCTGTTTAAATGCTGAAGAGCTGGTTGACACCATGAGGATTTTCTGTGGGCGAACCAATCCAACCACAGGATCCATGGAGTGGCTGGAGCAGGATGAGCACTATGACTACCACCAGGAGATTGCCAGGTAACAAGCGTTAGTTCACAGGGCTATAACTAGATGAGGCACTTGTTCTCAGAACAGGAATCCTGAGATCCAATCTGGTATGAATTAGGCTGTCACCCAGTGCTTAGGATCAGGCATGTCTGCTTTGCCAGGTAGGTTTATAGAAGTTAGACAAGAGGCTGGGGAGATCGCTCCATGGCGCAAGTGCCTGATTGGCAAGCGCAAGGTTGTGAGTTTGAATCCTGGTCCTGCAAAAAAAAAAAAAAGTAGAAGTTAGGCAAGTGCATACATCATGTAGCAGTCTTACTAGACAGAATTTCAGAAGATCTGATTTGTGGAGCAAATAGGACGTAAGATTCAGTAGTAGCAGTAAAGGTTATGAAATTTAATCATTGTGAAAGTGACACATTCAGCATATAGTTAAATTCTCTTGAATAAAAAGTGAAAAATATTTTTTCTTCTCATAGAATATTTCAAGTACTAATGATTATTTAGCAGTCATTAAGTATATTCAACTTGTCAACAGTTATGCTAGGGCTAAAGATACCAGTTAGAAAGGATGTAGTTTTTATTCTCAAGGAGCATACAGGTTGTTTTTGTTTGTCTGTTTGTTATTTTGAGATAGAGTCTCGAAACGCAGTTCGGCCTGACTATGAACTCAATATGTAGCAGCTGGACTGAGTAGGAAGTGGTATTTTTTTGTAATTTCTGTAGCAGTCCATTACTGCTGGAGTGCAGTACAGAAATAGGGCTGTATTGTGTGTGAGAGAGGCTCCTGAAAAGGTTGGCAGGGGTCACACCGAAAGGGCCAGAGTGAAATGCAGAAAGAACTTAAACTTGAGTTTAAGTCCAGGCTGTGCCCTTTCTTAGCTCTGAGGTAGGCCAACCTATTTAACTTCCCTGAGCCTTTGTGTGGTACTGCATACCTCATACAATAATACCTCTGAGTTGGGATGTAACTCTAGGTTAGAGGGCTTGTCTTGCCTACATGAGGCCTGGCTTTAATACCTACCCCTAGGGACAAGGACTGCAGTGTAAGGGCTCAACAGTATTGCAGTATTTCTAAACATTTAGGGTATTATTTCTCTTTTTTTTTGGTCTTTTTGAGACAGGGTCTAGCTATGCAGTTCAGGGTGGCCTTGAGCTCACTCATAGCCAAGGCTGGTCTTAGAACTCACATCAATCCTCAGCCTCCCAAGTGCTGGGGTTATAGGCGTGTGCCACCACACCCGGCATTTAGGGTATTATTTCTTAAGTAATTAGTATCTTAAGTGAAAAGAGGATTGGGTTGGTTTTCAGAACACTGAGAGCTGTCTGAGAAGGAGAAGAGATCATTTGGGTGGGTATCTCAGTCCCAAAGCAGAGACAGTGGAGGTGGAGATTGAGGAGACAGTTTTGAGTTTGGTAACTCAGCGAAAGAAAATTTGAGAAATACCAAGATTTCTGGTTTGAGTGACTGGGTAGATGGAGTACTTGTTCCTGAGAGGGGGAACACAGGAAAAATGGATGGATTCAGAAGGGGAGAAGGTGGAGATGAGGCGTTTGGGTTTGAAATTGTGGATGGAGGTGCCAGTAGGTAGATAGAATTGTGGGTCTGGAGACAGAATTGAAAGTAGTGGAGTTGAAGCTGGGAGATTGTGAGCTCTCAGAGAACATGAGAGATGTGAAAGACAGAAAGCTGAAGAGGGAACCCTGGAGCAAAGTCTGTGTAATTTAGTAATAGTCTGAGTTTGTTCCAAAGAGGAAAATATATGTGGTATAATGTGCTTGTTTAGCTCCTAGCCACCCTGGAGTGATTGAGGAGGCGGAAGGAGACCAAAAGAGAATGGTGGACAGGTAGAAAGAAGATAGTTTGGGCTGGTGAGATGGCTTAGCGGTCTAAGCGCGTGCGTTGGGAAGTTTAGGCCACCACACAGGGACCGTGGCTCGATCCCAGGCCCCACATGCTGCGCCGTCCCCCAACCCGAAGGGAAGGCTGAGCCGGCCATAACACAAACAAATATGTAATGTGGTTGAAGAAAATAAAATAAACTTAAAAAAAAAAAAAAAGAAAGAAGCTAGTTTGAGGAACGGAGTGTCTAGCAAAGTCAAAGGCTGCTGAGGTCCTGGATGCTGATGGCTGACTTTAGCAGAGGAGTTAGCTGCTGGTTATGGTGGTGAGGCACAGTGATGTTAGTGGAATACTGGGGCATGAGTCCCTGACAAGGTGAAAAAGATGGTAAGTGACATACCTTTTAAAAAATGGGCAGGCACCCCCGGGGGTGAGGGGTCTGAGCTGGCCATAACATAAACAAACAAAGTTTTTTTTAAAAAAAAAGGTGGACAGAGAGCTGGGCATAATGGTGTAATCTATATCGCAGCATTCAGGAGGCAGAGGCAGGAGGATCACTGGGAGTTTGAGACAAACCAGGGCTACAAAGTGAACTCAAAGCCAACCTGAACTGCTTAGTGAGACCCTGTCTTAAAAATACTGGGAAGATAGTTCAGTGGTCTAAGTGCCTGCCTGGTAAGCACAAGGACCCAGGTTTGATCCCTAGTATCGCGTGCCTTGCCCATCCTGGAACCCTGGATGTGCTGTGCCAGCCATGATAATGGGGCATAGTGACGCATACCTGTAATCCCAGTGCTGGGGAGGCTGAGACAGAAGGATCACTACAAGTCCAAGCTGTGAGACTCTGTACCAAATAAATACATAAATGATTTTTTAAAAAGTGAGTAGAGAGTTTTTTTTTTTTTTTTTTTTAATAGCGATTCTTTTTTAAGGGGGTCGTTTTTTGTTTTGCTTTATATTTGAGACAGGGTCTTGCTTATGTTGCAAAGTGACCTTGAACCCACTATTAGCTTGGCTGCCCTTGAACTCATGGCAGTCTTCCTGTTTCAGCCTCCTGAGTTTTGGGATTACAAACATGTTCCACTACATCTGGCTATTATTTTGGCTTTTTAAAAAACTGCTATGTAGTTCAGACTGGTCTTGAACTGACTATAGCCTAGAGCAAACTCCGAAAGAAGTCTTCCTGCATCAGCCTCCTGAGTGCTGTGATCACAGACATGTGACATAGCACTCAGTTGAGGGAGTGTATGTTAAATGATTGCTTCAATCATGTTTTCCTAGATTGTAATCCCAGTTAGCTTCAAATGTGTCTTTATTCTTGATTTTATTCTCACGCACTAGAAGACATATTTTATTTTTTATTTATCTTTTTTTATTGTGGCTGGCTCAGCCTGCCCTGGGGGTGGGGCTGGCGCAGCATGTGGTGCCAGGAATCAAGCTGTGGACCCTGTGGTTGCCTAAGCTTGCCGAAGCAGGTGCTCAGACCACTGTGCCCTCTCGCCGGCCCTTTTTCTAAGTCGTATTTTATTTTATTTTTTATTTATCTTCACTCACTAGAAGAAAAGATTTGAAAAAATATAAGAGGGTTAAACTCATAAATCTACACAGTAGGGTACTATACAACTGTAAAAAAAGAATGATGAAAAATCTGTATTTTCTTCTCATTCTTATTTTACTGGTCTCCATAGTACACTAAGTGACCGCTATGATACACTAAGTTAAAAAAAAAAAAAGCAAGTGTAGAATTATATGGCTTTTGTGTAAGAAATAAGGAGAGTCACACTTATGATGCTGAGGCAGGAGGATTGCCTTGAGTTTGAGGCCAGCCAGGGCTACAGAGTGAGTGCGAGGCTGGCCTGTACTATATAGCAGGATCCCATCTTTAAAAAAAAAAAAGAAAAAAGAAAAAGCAAACTCAAGTTTGGTGTGGTGGCATAGGCCTATAATCACAGCACTTGGGAGGCAGAGGCAAGAGAATTGTTGCAAGTTTGAGGATAGCCTGTGCTATGTAGCAAGACCCTGTTTCAAAAAAACAAAGACACTGGGCATGGTGGTGCTCATTTGTAATCGCAGCACTTGGGAGGCTGAAAACAGGAGGATCACTGTGAATCTGATCTGTGTAGGACCCTATAGATCCTGTAGACTCTGTATGAAATACATTAAAAAAAGGCAAATGTTAGCTGGGTGTGGTGGTGCACGCCTGTAATCTCAGCACTTGGGAGGCTGAGGCAGGAGGATCAGTACGAGTTCGAGACCAGCCTGGGCTACAAATTGAGCCCAAGGCCAGCCTGAACTGCATAGCAAGACTCTCTCAAAAAGACAAAAACAAAAACAAACACCACCAAAAAACCCCAGATGTTATACAGTATTTCTTGTTTTTTGCAAAAAGAACCTAGAAGGATTAAACTGTAGTCTAATAAAAATCATTACCTGTGGAGAATGAGAATGAAATTGGGTGGAGAGAATGGAGATTGAATCTTGTGCCGAGATATGCTAGGTCAGTGCTGTACCACTGAGCTATGCCCAGTCTCCTTATTTAAATAGGGTTTTACATATAAACAATTACATTTTGAAAAAGGAAACATTAAAATGGCAAAGGCAAAAATAACTATAGCTGAGTGTGGATATAAAAGCCTTGGTACAGATCAGTAGTTCTCCCTTTACACTATATTTGGTGAACTCTCATTATCCCTGAAGACGTGACATGAGGCATTGGCCATAATGACGTTCACATACATCACAGGTATATGCTTTCCCTTTACCAGTTCCTCTCCCTAGTGTCAACTCCATGGTCATTCCGAGGTGGACATGTATGCAAGGGCAGGGCAAGGTGTTGGGGTTATCGAGTCTTGAGTAACATGACCAGAGTGCTAGTGGCTGTGGGCTTATTGTGAGAAGGTAAACTAGAGTACTTTCTGGTCTGAGAAGAGACTCTGTCAGTTTTTTCTGCAGTACTTTAGAGTAACAGCTTCTAATTCTATTAAAATAATTTAAAGTGGACACTATGCTTGTTTTGTTCCTTCTGATTGAGTGATATACTCATATATGTGGATACTCAGTGGTATCTGACCTGGCTTTTTGGTTTCTTAGGTCCTCCTATGCAGATATGCTGCATGACAAAGACAGGGTAAGTGTAAAAGGAAGCCATTATCTTAATGTAACTGTTTGAAATCTTAGATCACAAAAGGGTTCCAACTTCTGATCATAATATTAGAATGATGATGAAAAGCAATATGTTATTATGGTCAGGAACTAAGCTGGGAGACTGACTCTTTTTGATTCTGTCCCTTTACCCCCTGCTTTATTAAGATAGATTGACCAGTAAATTTGTATATGTAGTGATACCTTGGTTGTAGAACTCAACACACTTTAGATGTGTGTTTGAACACCAAAAAGTTTGAGAACTAAGCATACTTTTCTCATAAAAATTAATGGAAAATCACATAATTGGTTTGAGGCCTAAAAATTACACTTATAAATATTTTTTTCAGGACTTTATTACATTTCACAATGATTTTTTTGTTTTTTGGTTTTGTTACAGGGTCTTACTACATAGTTCGGACTTGTAGAAATCCTCCTGTCTCAGCATTCTGAGTGCTGGGATTATAGGCGTGCACCAGCACCCCCAGTTTAGGCAAGCTTTTTACCGCTGAGCAGAACTGTATTTCTTTTTTTTTCGTATATATTTGGTATAGGGTCTCTCACTACACAGCTCAGTTTGGAGTTGTAGCTCCTGTTTTCAACCTCCCTACCTCTGGGATTACAGGCATGTGCCACCACACCCAAGCTCATTTGCTGGCTCAGCGTGCCCAGGGATGAGGCTAGTACATTGTGTGGACCAGGATCAAACCCTGGTCCCTGTGCTTGCCAAAGCAGGCACTTAGTCTGCTGAGCTGTCTCGCTGGCCCAGAAATGCATTTTTTAAAAAAAATGTATTATTTTTATTATTTTATTATTTTTACCTCGCACTTGCCAGGCAGGCACTTGTGCTACGGAGCTATCTCCCTGGCCCCTCAAACTGCAAGTTTTTTATTTTTATTTTTTAATATTATGAGGGGCTGGGGAGATAGCTCCGTGGCACAAGTGCCTGCCTGGCAAGTGCAAGGTCGTGAGTTCAAACCCGGTCCCGCAAAAAAAAAAAAAAAAAAAAATTATGGCTGGCTCAGCCTGCCCTGAGGGTGGAGCTGGCATAGCATGTGGTCCCGGGGATCTAACCGCGGTCCCTGCCATTGCCTAAGCTTGTGTAAGAAGGGGCTTTAGATCACTGGGCTATCTTGCCGGCCCCAGAAAAACGCATTTCTTAATGGTCAAAAATTTGCTTTTCTTTAGTTATCTTCTTATAATTAAAATCTCTAATATGATTGCTCTTGTGGTCAGAAAATGTTGCTCTTTCGATACCAGTTTTGTATTAGCCACCTTCTGTTACATAACAGACTGTCCACAAATTTAATGGCCTCTCAGTCCTTTATGTGTAGGTCATCAGTATATTTTAAAACCTTTTCTTAAAAATGATTTATTCGTTTGGTATAGGGTTTCACTATGCAACTCAGACTTGTAATGATCCTCTTGTCTGAGCCTTTCCAGTGCTGGGATTACATGCATGTGCCACCACACCTGATTTCTGTGGCCAGCACGGTAGCATGGCATGCCATGTGGTACCAGGGATCAAACCCAGGTCCTTGCGCTTGCCAGGCAGGCATTTAGACCACTGAGCTATTTCCCTAGCCCTCATCTGTACATTTAGAAAGATTCACAGATTTTGTTCTCATCATCTTTGGTTACTATGAGGTACTGTATAGGGTCAAGGTATCTATTTACCCAGATCACTAGACATAGAAGATGACATTGAACCTTCAAGATGACAAGAAGTAGGAGCCGGGGATATATAGCTTAGTGGCATAAGTGCTTGCCTGGCAAGCGCAAGGTCCCAGGTTTGATTCCTGGTATCACCAAAAAAAAAAAAAAAAAAAAAAAGATGGCAAGAAATTATTTGCTAAGAAGTATAGTACTTTTTAGACAAGGAAGGTATAGAGCTGGAGTCCAGTAAGGAAAATGAACAGCAAAGTGCATAATGTATTACAACAGTGAGAGTGGGAAAGGGAGTTGGTTGTCCCAGTGTGGGGGTACTAAAAAGTAGAGGGAATAATCAGGCTAATGCAGCAGTAGTGCCGGTAGGGAGCCCTTATGTTGCCTTGCGCTGAGAAGTACAAGACGTTTAGGGTTTCCTGATCCCAGAAGCTGGTGGAGAGGGCCTGGGGAACTAGTGTTCTCACTTCTGAGAGTGATCACTGTTCACTATTAGGTTCTGCTAGTCCTCTGAGGGACCCGAGGAGGCTGGAAATGGGAACACAGAGATGTGGGATCTGAAGCCAGTTGTCACACCTGGGAGGACCTTCACCAAAGCAGCATCCCTATAGGATGGGGCAAGCTTCTTCCCTGCTTGTGCTGTCCAATTGCCTTCTTGTTCCCTCACTGGCTGTCTAACTACTGGAAAAACAGGGTGGCTTGCAGAATTCCTACCCTTAAGCCAGCATCACTTAGCAGACTATAGAAGAGTAGAGGTGGAAGGGAGCCAGTCACTTAGTAAAGGACAAGAGGCTGATGCTATCCTCTGGTTATCTCAGCAGGCCTGGCTGGCTCTACTGGCCATGCTGTTCCTCCAGAGGGGAAAGGGCCAAAATGTCCTGACTTAAACTGCTGGTGCCAACCTAACTACTCCAACTCTACAAAGTACATATTCGCTTATAATAACTGGTGTGAAATAACAATTCTTTTTTTTTTTTTTTTTTCTTTATTAGAATATAAAATATTATGAGGGTATCCGGGCTGCTGTGAAGAGGGTGAAAGACAGAGGACAGAAGGCTTTGGTTCTTGATATCGGCACTGGCACCGGGCTTTTATCAATGATGGCAGCCACAGCAGGTGCTGACTTCTGCTATGCTATTGAGGTGAGCCACACTCTGCTGGTGTGTGTCCTGTATTTTGTGTGGGAAGTCTCCTGCGTCCTTGAGCTTTTTCCATCTGTTTGTTCATAAACATCCACAGAGTGCTTACTTTGTGCCAAGTGCAGGCCAGGTTCTCAGCTCATAGAGATGAGTCAGGTGTGACCACTCTCTCTAGGAGACTGTTTTCTTCTCTGAAAACAGTGGTTCTCAGCTTTGGCTATACAGGATGCTCACTGAAGACCCTTAAAAAATACTGATATGTAGTCCTCACCCCTACAGAGATTTTGATTTAATTTTTCTGAGATCTGGCCTGGCATTGGGACTTTTGAATGTGGAGCAAGGTTAAATGTCCCCACATAGCCAGGTATCTTTTATTACTTTATCAAGCTGCTGTTTCTTCCTTTAGTAAATCATTAAATATACATTGTTTTTCTGGTCATTAAAATCTATACTATTATAGGAAGTTTTGTAAATACAAAGTAAAAATAGTATGTTAACCTATAGTTGACATTTGTTAAAAATTTTGGGGTGGGAAGGAGAGATATATTTAAATACTTTGACAAAATTGTATTTATTTAAAATTGTTTTTCAAAATCTTTTATTAATTGGGGCCTGCAAGTTGGTTCAGTGGTCTAAAGCACCTGCTGAGGAAAGCTCAGGCAACTGCAAGGACTGCGGCTTGATCCCTGGCACCACATGCTGCACCAGCCCCACCACCAGGGTAGGCTGAGCCAGCCATAAAATAAATAAACAAACAAATAAATAAAAATAAATAAACAAAAGCTATTTTAAAACTTTATTTATTTATTTGATATAGGGTCTCAACTATATGGCTCGCACTTGTACTGATCCTCCTGTCTCAGCCTTCTCAGTGCTGGGATTACAGCCATATGTTATCATGCCTGTTTTCAGTGGCTGGCACGGCAGCATGACATGCCACATGGTACTGGGGATCGAACCCGGGTCTTTGCACTTGCCAGGCAGGTACTTAGATCACTGAGCTATCTCCTCAGCTCCTGGATTCATTTTTATTTATTTATGTATTTGTTTGTTTGTTTGTTGTGGTACTGGGGATTGAACTCAAGACCCTGCACTTGTCAGGCAAGCGCTTATTCTAAGTTGCCTCCCCAGGCCCCCCCCCCCTTTTTTTTTTTTTTTTTTTAAAGTTTTTTTGTTCTTGTTTTGTGCAGGGTCTCACTGTGCAGCTCTAGTGATCCTCCTGATTTCTGCCTCCCTAGTGCTGGGATTACAGGCCTGTGCCACCATGCTTGGACTCCATTGCTAGATCAGCGTGCCTGAGGGCAGGGCTGGGAGGCATGCCTTACTAGGGATCAGACCCTGGCCCTTGCACTTCCCTAAGCAAGCGCTTAGTCTGCTGAGCTATACCGCCAGCCCTTGGACTCATTTTTGATTAAACTGAAAATAAGAAAGTTACGGTGGTTTAAGTAGTGTGGAAGTTTTTCCTTCCTCAAGTAAAGTTTGTAAGTTAACAGTCTAGGATTGCCAGGAGTGGAGATGCACACTTGGAAGGCTGAAGCAGGAGAATCACTGTACATTCAAGGCCAGCCTGGGCACATGATGAGTTCGAGGGAAGTCTGGAATATATAGCAAGACCTTGTCTTAAAAAAAAAAACAAAGAAAAAAGAAAAAAAAAATCAAAAACAGTCTCCAGATTCTTTTCTTTTATCTCCTTACCTTGTTATCCTTACATTGTGACCCTCATATTTGTGATATAGAAAAGTGACATTTTAGTCTGAGAAAATACTGTAGTATATTTGGGGAGCAGTGTTATTCAGAGTCTGTGGTGAATGATGTCATGGTAGAAAAATTCAGGAAGATAAGTTGTTACCAGATTGTCCAGGATCTGTGTGTCACAGGACAGTGATGACGATATTTTGAGTTAGGTGTTTTTAACCTGAGATAAGAATAGTAGACTTAGGGTGGTGTGCTGAGACAGCGATTGAGACGGGGCAGGGTGGTGCACACCTGTAATTCCAGTGCTTTGGAGGCTGAAAATAGAATCACTCTGAGTCCATCTTTGTAGTGAGACCTCATAGAGCCTGTACTAAATACATTAAAAAAAAAGAATAATAGACTTGAGATCACTATATTAATCAAGTCCTAAGAGGTCTGTAAGAGATTGTGCAGTTGTCTTGAGATTTTTTAAAAGGATTATAAAATTTTTCTACTTTTTAAAGAGGGCGGCCCCTGCGCCTGCTTTGCAGGCACTTTAATCCACTGAGTAATAACTCACATTTAGTTAGCTGTTTTGTCCTTACTGTGTTGTGTAACACAAGTGTAGAGCTTAAGCTGGATGAGTGATAATAGAAATACAGCCTCTGATCTGTTTGGTGCCACGTGTGCTGAGTTCATGGTCTCACAACATCAAGAGATGAAGCCCATGCAACCATTATGAATTGTATCTTTTTGTTTTGTTTTGTTTTTTTGCAGGACTAGGGTTTGAACTCATGACCTTATGCTTTGCCAGGCAGGCACTTGTGCCACAGAGCTATCTCCCCGGCCCCTAAAATTGTCGCAGTTTTTTTTTGTTGTTGTTTTGTTTTGTTTTATGGCCGACTCAGCCTGCCCAGGGGTGGGACTGGTGCAGCGTGTGGTGCTGGGGATTGAACCATGGTCCCTGCGGTTACCTAAGCTTTCCTAAGCAGACGCTTTAGACCACTGAACCATCTTGCCGGCTCCATGCATCCATTATGGAAAGCAGTGTGGAGACTCCTTAAAAAACTAGAACTGGAAATCCCATTCAATCCAGCTATCCCCCTACTGGGAATT
>PVKN010001823.1:0-47562 GCA_004027915.1 Capromys pilorides | reverse complement strand
TGTTTCCTATCTTTTCTGTTTGCAGTCACTTCGTTGTTTAATGCTTAAGTCCTTGGTTTCCATTCAGCTGTGTTATGCCTTTCCATTTTTATTTCTTCTTTTGAGTTTGTACACTAGGGAGACTATATGATATTTACACATGTAGTTCTAGTTTATTTCATTTATGAGTATATGTCCAAAATATATCCACTTATATATGAAGTTTTCTAGTATATTATTCTTTATAGCTGAGTAATATTCAATTGTGTAAAAATACCACATCTTTTTCAAACATTCTTCAGATGATGGGGATATTTTTTTTGGCAGGACCAGGGTTCAAACTCATGACCTTGCACTTGCCAGGCAGACACTTGTGCCACAGAGCTATCTCCCTGGCCCCTGGGCATTTTGGTTGTTTCCAAGATTTGGCTATCACTAATTGTGTTGCTATGAACATAGGTGCACAGATGTCACTATGATATGTTTTCAGTTCTTCTGGGAAAATTTCCAGTAGGGGGATAGCTGGATTGAATGGGATTTCCAGTTCTAGTTTTTTAAGGAGTCTCCACACTGCTGTCCATATTGGTTATACCAGTCTGCATTCCTACCAGCAGTGAAGAAGTGTTCCTTTTTCCCCACAGCCTCTCCAACATTTGTTGTTGGTTGATTTCTTTATGATAGCCATTCTTTCTGGGGTGAGATGGTATCTAAGTGTTGTTTTAATTTGCATTTCATCAATGGCTAGTGATGTGGAGCATTTCGTCATGTATTTATAGTCTTGTTGAATTTCTTTCTCTGAGAAGTGTGTATTCATGTCAGATGCCCATTTCTGGATTGGGTCTTTGAATTTTGGGATCCTAATGTGTTTTAGTTCTTTATAAATTCTAGGTAGAAGACCTTTGAATACCTATTAGTTAAAATCTTTTCAAAATTAGTGGGTTGTCTTTTCACTCTGTTGGTAATTTTCTTTGATGTGCAAAAACTTCTGAGCCAGAGGAGGCCCCAGTTGTTGATTCTTTCAAGTCTAAATGTGCATTTTGATTTTTGTCCATGAACTCTTTGCCTACCCCGATGTCTTCAAGATTTCCTCCCACTTTCTCTTGCAGGAGATTCGATGTTTCTCTTTTAATATTTAGATCTTTAATCCATTTTGACTTTAGTTTAGTGCATAGCGATAGACCTGGGTCAAGTTTTAGTTTTTGGCATATAGAGAGCCAGTTTTTCCAGCATCATTTGTTAAAGAGGCTATCTTTCTTCCATTGATCCTCAGGTCTGTTTTTTTGCCAACACTATGCTGATTTTATCATGGTAGCTCTGTAGTGTAACTTTAGGTCAGGAATTGTAATGCCTTCTGCCTTATCTTTGTTGCCCAGGATTGTCTTTGCAATTCTAGGTCCACATTATAAATTTTAGCATAAAAGCATTTATGTGCACATATGCTTATATACTTGTATTTTTCTTGGTTAAACATCTGAGAGTGAGATAGGCAAATTGTATGGTGTGTATTTCCTTAATGTCTTAAGAACTGCCAATCTTTCCCTAAATGCTTGTACAATTATACCAGTTTCAGTGGATTGTGTCCTGTCCAGTGCTTACCATGGTCACTCTAATTTTATCTGTTTTAACAGGTGTGTATCTCCTTGTGACTCTAAGGTGATTTTCCAGAACAACAAATGATATAGAGCATCTCTCATGTCCTTATGTGCTATATACATCTTCATTCATTCTTATGAAATGTTCAAATCTTTTGTCCATTTTTACTGGGTTTTCTCATTATTGAGCTAGAAGTTTCATTACAGATGCTACAGCCAAAACCTTTATCAGATATGTGCAATGTTCATAATTTCTCAGGCTTCAGCTTGTCTTTTTATTCATCTAATAATGTCTTTCAAGGATCAGTCCTTAATTTAAAGTAAGGAAGCCTAACCAATTTTTTTTTTTTCTCAGAACCAGAGATCGAACTCAGGACCTTGCACTTGCCAGACACGCACTTGTGCCCCTGAGCTATCTTCCTGGCCCCATAACCAAATATTTTTTGAATAGTTTGAAAAATAATAAATTATTCTTTTGGTGTTCTGTCAAAGAAATCTTTGTCTATCTCAAGGTCCCAAAGATTTTCTTCTTTGTCCTATTCTAGAAGTCTTATAATTTTAGGATTTGCATTTAGGCCTATGATAAATTGTGAGTTAGTTGTGTGTGGTGTGAGGCAAACTTTTGATAAGGGATTAGACAGGAAAAGTTTTAGTCTCTTTGGTCTCTATGATCTCTGTCATGGATATTCAATGTGCCTTTGTAAGGCAGAAGCAATCGGAGGAGACAATAACAGAGTGGTTGGTTTCAGTCAAACCTTATTTACAAAAACAGGCAAAACTGTTGTGTCAGCATTTGTTAATTCTGTCTTTGGACGTTCAAAGCCTGCTAAATCTTTTTAGAGAGCAGAGGCAGCTCATACGCCTCAGTCTGTTCAATCTGCTTCTGCTTTGCTCCAAGACCCTTCATGGAAAGGAACTTGAAAGATATGCCCACTGTTCTTGTGCCCCATCTGTACTCTCTGCTTTCAGACCTAAGCAGAGGTATGCATTCTTGTGTGGCTTATAGGACCAAGTGTACAGTATTATAGGAGGCATTGTCTCCCTGCCAGAATCTCAGTTCCCCAAGGCAAACTGCTAGGCCATTCAGTTTCATCCTGTGTATCTGCTTTGGGTAGACAGAAAGCAGTCAAGGTTAGTCAAATTCTGCCCTAATACCATGCGATTTTTTTAAAAAAATGTATTTGGTATAGGATCTCACTATGCAGCTCAGATACATAGTGATCATCCTGCTTTCAGCCTCCCCAGGGCTGGGATTAAAAGTATGTGACACCATGCCCTGGGCCTTGGTGGCCAGCTCAGTGTGCCTGGGGGTGGGACTGGTACTGCATGTGGTGCAGGGGATGAAACCTAAAATCTTGATCCCTGCCCTTGCCTAAGCAGGTGTTTAGTCTGCTGAGCTATCTCACCAGCCCTTATCATGTGACTTTTTTTTTTTTTGTCTTTTTGAGACAGGGTCTTGCTGTGCTGTTCAAGCTGGCCTTGAGCTCACTTTTTGTAGCCCAGGCTGGTCTCGAATTAGCACCAATTCTCCTGCCTCAGCCTCCCAAGTGCTGGGACTACTGGGGTGAGCCACTACTGCCCGGCTCACCATGTGATCTTGATAAAGTCAGTCCACTATCTCTTTCTCTGTACATTTATTTATTTATTTATTTTAGGGGAGTAAAGGTTTATTTAGCTCACAGTTACTGGAGGTTTCAAGATGCTGCCCCTGCTTTATAAGGCTGGGATGCTTCCGTGTCCAGGATGATTCACTCCATATCTCTGGGAGAAACTGCCGCCTGGGGTGGGGGAGGCTCTGGCAGCACATGCTGTCAGTTTAATGGTTGGTGCCTCTCTTAGCCACGCCCTCAAGCCCCGTCTCCGGAGCCCCGTGCTTGACAGCCCCATGATTTACATGAGGTTTTGGGGGGACAAGTAGATACAAACCACAACATTCTGTCCCTGGACCCCCAAAGTCTCATGTACATCCCTTTCTGCAGAATGCATTTTAGTCCGTCTCAAAGGGTTGCCAAAGTCGCAACAAGTTTCAGCATTGCTGAAAAGTCCAAGTCTCAAATCTCCTCCAAGATCCAAGGCTCTCTGTACATTTAGATCTGAAAAGAAAAATTTTATTTTTCCTAACGCTCTCCATTAAACAGACAAGATAAGACAAGAAGTTTCTTTCTTTCTTTCTTTTTTTTTAGACAAGATGTTTCTTATCCACCTGGCTTTCTCTCTACCAGACAATTCCAGAGGTGCCTTTTCCTTCAACAGTTTTTAAAGAATGCTTTATTTCTGTCTTTTAAAAAGCACTCTACAAACGCAAGATGTTGTTACAATTTTCTCTTTTGAAGTAATTCTAGAAAGCCCAGCCCTAGGATTTCACAATCTGTCACTGTCCCTCCATGCTCCGGCCTGTTGCCAGGGAGAGAGATTATCCAGGTTTGGGGAAGGTCAGCCAGCCCCAGCAGGAGCTCTAACACAGCTTGGCATGCCACCTGCAATCACCAGTTTAGAATCAGCAACATGGAGCCTGGGCAGGGCCACTCCAAGGCCAAACAGAGTGGCCACTGAGAGGAGAAATAACAGTTAGTACTGCTCAAGCCCCCCTCCAGGCCACTGTAACCATCACCCACGCCTGCTGGTGGAGGCAGCTCACCAGGCTGCACGCAGGCAGGCTGCAGGCTGTCAGAATCCTGAAAGAGGGAATGTGCTTGAGAACTAGAGAGCTCATCTAGTTCCGCATGGCTCTGCCTTCCCCTCCCTACTCAAACATGGTAGAGATGAAAGAACAGATCTCCAGGCTACCAGAGGAGCAAGACACAGGAAGCATAGACATGAAAATAATTATCACACTCCCCTATAAATGTATTCAAGAGCTGGAGACCCAGAGATGTGCCTCTTTCCACGCCAGCTCAGAAATGAATGTTTGAATCTATGAAGTATGCATTTATTCATTTGCTATTATTAAGAATGCCTTCCAGACTAGTGGTGTAGCTCAGTGGTAGAGTGCTTGCCTGGCCCACAGAAGACGTTTGGTTCAATCACTAATACTAAAAAACCAACAATGTCTCCCATTTCACCTAAGGGAGAATGATTTGTAAAGGACTTTGATGTTGTTCCCCTGTTCCCATAAGACAGCGTCGTAAGAGGGAGAAGATCATTACTGTCCTTGCTGGACCTGTAGTTCAGAAAGGTGATGTAACTTGGTGGAGGATACCCAGCTAGAAAGAGGTAAAGCTAGTGTAGACCCACTGAGGTGGGAGGTTAGGGGTGGGGCCAAACTGGCCAAGGGTAGAAGTTAAAGTAATGCAGACCCAGGGTGCATGCACAGAACGCAGGATTCAGGATGACCGCAGCTCCAGAGCACTGCAAAATGTTTTTTTTCCTTTCTTCATTTCCATCTGGTGCTAAGCCAAGTCAGTTTTTGATGGGACAACCATCCCCGTGCCTTCTTTGAGTGAGGGAGAAGCCAGTCTAGGAATTACAAATATAGATCCTTGCCCTTTTGTGACTGCTGTTGTAAAGTATACTTCTTTTCCACCTGTTTATTATCCCTGTTTATTACACAGGGATACAATGGTACATCCTTACTAGCTTTTCTTTATGTCTTGTCCAATTCTTTGTTTAGGACACTGAAAACATGGGGGGAATTAACATGGGATCAGCCACCTGTAAAACCTCCAGGTTGTTCTCACTCCAAGCATCCTGCTCTTCCCTGGAGGCCTCCTGAGCGTGGAGCAGATGGGACATAATGACCCCTGCAGAAGATGGGGTGCGGTCTCGGATTCTTCCACGCTTAATAAAGAGGCTGTGGGCTCCCATACATCTGTGCAAGTTCATGGAAGGGGAGTGTCCATGGTTGGGGAAGCCAACCTTTCATTGCCAAACCTGAAGTTCAAAGATGCTGCCTTCCAAGAAAGTTGTCTTTGACTTTCCTAATGAAAAATTAATGGGCACTTACTTGCTGCTGCCTTTAATTACATTTGCTGGAGACCAGTGTCTGCCAACCAGCACAGCTCTGGCTGCCTTCCTTGTTGGGTCTGCTTGCCGCAAATCCCATTGCTTTGGAAGGAGAACAGGCATCATTTTGGTTGCATGGCTTGAAGAAGCAAAATTATCCTGGGGTGGAAGTGATATTACATTTTCTGCTAATGGGTTTTTTTGACCCATTAGTACTTGCCTGACCAAGAAACTAAATCAAAAGTACCTTGGTAGAGCACAGGCTGGGATTCTAAATCTGTGAGCCAAGACCCCTGGGAACCAAGGACATCTTTGGAGATGGGTCACCAAGCCCTGAACAGGGATAATAAACATCTTTCCCGCAAAAGTAAAAAAATCATTTTTCTAGTATGTGTAGATCTTGGGGACTGGTAAATTATAAATTCACTTAAACTCATTATTACATTTAAAATAGCTTTTTATGGGCTGACTAGATAGCTCAGTAGACTAAAGCGCCTGCTGAGGTGGAATGCAGAGGCTGGGTTTAATCCCTGGCATACTGTGCTGGCCCCACCCCTGGGGCACGCAGAGATAACAACTGAGACTGGAATGGTTACCCACACCTGTAAGCCTGTAATCCCAGTGCTTGGGAGGCTGAAAACTGGGGGATCACTGAGTCCCATCTGTGTAGTGAGACCCTGTAGACCTTATATTAAAAAAAAAAAAAAATATATATATATATATATATATATATATATATATATATATATATATATCTTAAGATTGAACCTACTGTCTTTAATCTACAATCCAGCCCTTTTTATTTTGAGGCAGGGCGTCTTTAAATTGCCCAAGTTGAGTTTAAACTTAGAATCCTCCTGAGTCAGCCTCCCAGAGTGCTGAGACTACAGGTGTGGGCCATCATACCCAGCCATTGTGTCCTATTTTCTGCTGAAAATACATACACACTACTATAGTTTGAGCGTGTACCCCAAAAGTCCATGCATTGAAATTTTAGTTCCTCAATGCAAAACTGTTAGAATTTGGGGAGCTAGTGGGAGGTATCTGGGCCATGGATTAAAGTCTTTCAGAAATTCTTTTCCCCTTCTTTCCTCCTCTGTAGTCCCTGCCCTTCTACCTCCCACTGTGAGTTAAAGCAATAAAAGGTCATCACAGGCTGGGGCAACCCAACTTTGGACTTTCAGAACTATGAGGCAAAATAAATCTTTTTCCTTTATAAATCACCCAGTCTCAGGTATTCTGCAACCACAACAGAATACAAATGAATCCATCTACCATGTCACAAGTTTTTGAAGGTTTTAACCCTAAAAGTGGGCAGGAACTTAAAACAAAAATATCTTTTCTATAATTATATTCATATTCATATGAAGCAGGATTATTGAAGAAATATTTTACCCTAATTTTCCCCTTTCAAAAGCTTTATAGAGGTCTAATTTACATAACGTAGGTAAGCCTCTGTAAAGTGGGTAATTCAATGGTTTTTAGTATATTTCCTGAGTTGTAGAGCCTTCACAATAAATAATCTTAGAACAGTTTTTACTGCCCCAGTTTACTCATTAGCAATTACTCCTGGTTCCGTTCCCCTAGGCAACTACTGATCTACTTTCTGTTTCTATAGATTCACCTCCTTTGGATATTTCATATAAATAAGATCATATAATATGTGATTTTTTTAATGACTAGTGTAATGTCCTGAATCTAGTCTGCAGATACAACTGCTATGCACTTCAGGCTTCTCACCTCAGCCCCTAAGAATTTCTTTCTCACGCCAAACTAAAGTAATATTTTTCCTCCTATTAATTTATTCCCTCCCTTTTGGAATAAACTGCATGGCCCATCTCTGCTGACACTGCACTTTTAATTCTTCAGTTCTTTCCCTGTGAATTCCTCACCTCTGACACCCTGGGGGTGGGCATCTTGCTGGCAACCTTCTTGGGTTCTTCCACTCCAATGTGCTCAGTGTAGCTTTCTGCTTCAACTGGGTAATCAGTTTTTGTGCATGTAGAAAGAATAAATGACTCATGGGGTTATTCTCAGACTTTCAGCTTAAAAAAGGGATCAAGAGAGAGAGTAGAAAGCAAGCAAAATTAAGAGGAGAAACAAAGATAAAGTGTAGCTTGTAGACAGGAGAGTTCAAGAGCTGATCACCTACAGGGCTCGGATGGAGAGGACTAGACAGACTTTCAAAAGTCCTGGGAATCACAAGGTCTCCGCCTACCTCCAGGAGCAATTGGAAGTACGCATTAGTCACTCCTTTAGCTGGAGGCTTTTGCCACCTCCATTAAAATGCAAATGTCAGCACCTGGGAGAGTGCAGCACCAAGCTATTATGAGCCATTTCCACCTCCAATCTGAGCTCTTTGAAAGGTTTCTATCCCCTGAGGCCCAGAGGCTTACAGGTGTGAATGAGGTTTGGAAACCTATAGAGCCTATTAGCCTACATGGCTAATTACATATTTACCACCCTTGGCTTTCATGCCAGACAGCCAGGGCTATTGAGTTGAGTGTGGTGACAAATGCCTATAATTTCAACACTGGGAGGTTGAGGCAGGAGGATCGCAAGTTCAACTGCAGACTGGGCAACTTAGTGAGACCTTGTTACAAAATAAAAACATAAAGGGCTGGGGAGATAGCTCAGTAGGATAAGTGCTTGCCTAGCAAGCTCAAGGTCCTGAGTTCAATCCCCGGTATGGCCAAAAAAAATAAAAAATAAAAACTTAAAAAAGAGCTATGGATGTAGCTCAGTGGGAAGGCCCTGGGTTCCACCCCCAGCGTGAAAGAAGAAGAAAGGAGGAGAGAGAGGAGGAGGGGGAAGAGGAGGAGGAAGAGGAGGAAGAGGAGGAGGAGTCCCTGGTGGGGCCAGGCTGGGTGAGGAGATGGACCACTAGCGCTTGTGTCTATGTGCAAAGGCACTGGATCCCAATGCTGGATGCATGACCAGCCCTCAAGTCATCCGAGGCTACTCTGTGACTAGGACAAAATCCAAAGTAGTAGTTATTTTTTTATAGGAAAGGTAAATCATCTAGTTTGAAGTACAGAGCTGGTTCTGAAAATACAAACATTCATGTGAATGCCATTTCTCCCTAACTGTGGAAATAAGTGACCTTAAAGATGATCCTGAGGGGTTGGGGAGATAGCTCTGTAGCATAAGTGCCTGCCTGGCAAGTGCAAGGTCATGAGTTCCAACACCAGTCCTGCCAAAACAAAAAAACAAAAACAAAAAACCCCCAAAAAACTCCAACTTACTAAGATGATCCTGGGCCAGGAGTATAGCCCAGTGGTGCATGCAGCACCTGCTTGGCAAGTTGAGAGGTGGTGAATCTGATTTCCACAACCAAAAAAGAAAAAAAGGGGGAGGGGGGGAGATGATCTTCCCTACTGAAGTATGATGCTTTGCCAATGACTTTTTTTTTTTTTTTTTTCCAGATAGAGCTTCAGTATATGGTACAGGTTTTTCTTGAACTTTCTTATGCAGCCCAGGGAAGGATTGCTTTGAAGGCATCATCCTTCTCCTGCCTCAGCCTCCCAAGTGCTGGGATTACAAGTGTGTGCCATGTGTCCAGCTAATGAACATTTTGAACTAAAGGAAAACCAGTGTTTCTGACATTCTCTTCCACTCTTGCCTCTCTTTTCCTCCTGAAGTGAAATGCTGAGCGACTTTTTTTTTTTTTTTTTTTGAGTTCTGCTGTCTACCTAGATATTGGACCCCTCAGCAGATTAACTCAAAGGAGGGAAGATGAGAGCTGGTATTACACAGTCCAGGTGAACTTTGTTCTTCAGGACAGTCTGTTCTTTTGGCCAATTCATCTTCCCAAAAAAAATAATTTACTATTCTCAAAAGTTGCTGAGAGTGCCCCAGTCTCCTCTATGAGGTATTTAAGGTTCAAGTATGTGGCTCATTCAGAGTCTCACACTGCACAGCAGTCTTGGGAGGTTGCACGTTAATAAATCCGTATGCCTTTTCTCCCACTCATCTATGACCACTCTCTTTTATACAGTCGACATGTGAGACCCTCAGGGAGTGGAAAATTGCTTGGTTCCCCACACCCTTAAGAGAGCCTTGGGTTCTTTCAGTTTAACTCTTTTTGAAGCATTCACTGTAGGGCAGAGCTGTCCTGGGCATATCTGCACAGCAGGAAAAATTGTTTTGACCCTCAATTCCTAATGGGATTTCATCCCTACTTCCTGCTTCCCTCTCAAAGGCATCATATTCTCTCCTCATCCGGGCCTCCTGCTTTTTGGTTTCATCTGCCTAGGAACTGCTCCCAAAAGTCCTTTGCTTCCTAACCCATCTTTATTCCTAAAGCTCAAACATCCATCTTCCCAGTGCCTCCCAAACTTGGCAGGGCTTTAGTGGGATGGTGCTGATCAAATACACTTACGACATTGCTAATGGCTTCCAGTCCTGCTGAGGCCTTCACTCTCCTGCGCAAGGGATAGCTTCTCAGTCACTTTATTGAGATATCTTTTATATCATGAAGTTTGCCCAGGCTGAGGATATAGCTCAGCAGTATACACTGCCTGTCTAGCAAGCTCAAGGTTGTGAGTTCTATTTCTGGCACCCTCCCAAAAAAGTCCAAGAATAAAGCATACCATTGTCAGTATGCAGTTCAATGGTTTTAGTATACTCTAGTATACTTGCATGATCATCACCATCATTTAATTTTGTTGTTGTTATTTTCTTATTATTACTATTATTTTTTGGTACTAGGAATCAAACTTAAGACCACATGCTTGCCAGGCAGGCACTTAACCACTGAGCTCTATCCTGGGCCCCATAATCTTAGAGCACCTTCATTACCCTAAAGGAAATTTTGTAACTGCGCCCTGTCACTCCCCATTCCCCTTCCCCCGCTAGGCCTAGGTAACCATTAATCAATCTACTTCCTATCTCAGGGCTTTCTGCATTCATTTTTAGCAAATGTCTGTTATCCCAAAGTATGACAATCCACTAGTGGGATTTTAAGCAGTGTGGAGGAAAGTGTTTATAAGTGCATACTTCTTTCCATAAGTATTTCTGAAACTCTAAAGTACTAACATTCTAATCTCTAAGATAGAAATATTCTCTTAAGAAGCAGCTTAAGGGAAACAGCATGAAGCCCTGAAAGGTTGAGGCAAAAAGGGAGGATGGATGGAAGGGGTGTCTCATGGGAGCTTATCACTGGCAAGCCAAGCCTCCACTTAGTGAGGGACCTCCACAGTCTGCTTACTATATCACTCCCTTTGAAGGTAGCACCCTTTCCATTGGGTGTACTTTCTAGAGTTTGTCTGAAGGCACCTTTTTCTAGATTTCCAGGTTTTCTCCTGACTCTAAGGGCTCTTCTGTTACCTAGGGATTGGACCCTGGGTTTTCTTCTCATCCCTCCACAGTTCTCTTCTAGCCAATGGTGTCATTCCAGTATCAGAGTTACTCTGGGTCCCCGTCTAAGTCCGCTCTGCAGTGGCTCCCTGACTTACCTCCTATGCTCTGAGAGCTTGCTTTGTTTTATTTATTTAGTGGTATTGATGATTGAATCCAGGTCCTTTACACTGAGCTACATCCTCAGCCTCTGCCACCCCTCTTTTCAGGACAGGATCATACTAAGTTGCCTGGGCTGGGTTCAAGCTTTTGATCCTTGTATCTCAGCCTCTCAAGACTGTTGGGTGTACAGGCATGGGCCAGCACACCCAGTGCCTCTTGATTTTTCAACATGGCTACATCACTGCCAGCTTGCCTTCACAACACAATGGGCCTGGATATTCCTGTCCTCAAATTCAGGGGCTGCTCATTGTCTTTAAACCCAAGCTCCTCTACTCTGACCCTCTCTATGTATACCATCTCATCCCCTCCCTGCATAGATACCAATTGTGTCCTCAAGGGTCCAGGGACTGAAACAGTTCTGTGAACATGGTAAGGTCACACAATGTGTTATGATAGAGATACTGTTTAAGCAAGAGGTGCCACGCCTGGAGGTTGAAAGACTGCTTACCAAACCTGAGGGGAGGGGAGGGAGGTGAAGGACAGGGGATTAGAAAGTGTTCTTTCCTCAGGCACTGTCAGTTTAATTTGTGGAGAAAAGGGGATAGTTTGCTGAGGCAAACAAGGCTCAGGGTGACTGGGTGATGCTGGGACATGGCAACATAGTATACAGTGAAAGCAGGCAGGTAGAAAGGCTGAATTAATAACACTATGAACCTGTCCCAGGGGGCTGTGGTTAGATGAGGATAAAGTAGAGGACTGGTTTAAGTACAAGGAGATGGCACTATTCAAGCAAGGATGAAGATACTCTGGAGGACAGTCACTCCACTGGTGGGAAGAGCAGGCTGTGGAGAGATGAACTTGGTCTTAGGTACATGGAATCTAGAGTGTGGGTGGCCCTAAGGAGCATCCATGGGCAAGTTTGTGACTGGGAAGGGCAGTAAGGGCTAAAACACTCGTAATCCTAGCACTTGGGAGGCTGGGTGTGGTGGCGACTACTTGTAATCCCAGCATTTGGGAAGCTGAAAACAGGAAGATCATTATGAGTTTGATCTGTGTAGTGAGACCCTGTAGACCCTGTACCAAAAATTAAAAAAAATATATATTTAAAAAAAGAAAGGAAAAGAAAAAAAGAAGAAAAAGGCAGCTCAATGTGGTGGTGCATCTATAATCATAGCACTCAGGATGGAGGCTGAGGCAGGAGGATTGTTGCAGGTTCGAGACCAGCCTGGGCTACAAAGTGAGCTCAAGGCCAGCCTGAACTGTATAGTGAGACCCTGTCTCAAAAAGACAAATAAAAAGAAAAGCAAAAGTGTTAGTTATTGTATAGGAAAAAAATTGAATATCCTAACATTGATTCTTTCTAGGTGGTAGAATTATAAATGTATTTTTTCTTATATCAATCAATACATAGCTTTTATTGTGATTTTTTTTTTGGTGGGACTGGGGTTTGAACTCACAACCTTACACTTGCCAGGCAGACACTTGTGCCATGCAGCTTTCTCTCCAGGCCCTATGATTTAAAAAAAAAAAAAATGAATAAAATGAAAAGGAATGACCTCAGGAGAGCTCAGAGAATGAGAGGAGGGTGAATATGGGTCTTTGATCAGTGATCTTCATACCTGTGGCCATGTGGCCTGTCCTGAGGAGCTTCATAGTAGAGGACAAGGGATATACTGTTGCCAATGGTGGGCCATGGACAAACTTTTCCATTCTCTGAGTTTCAATTTTCTCATCTTTATACTGCAGAGAATAACACTTTCTTCAAAATAATTAGCTGATGTTAAATAAAATGTGCAAAAGTCCATTAATTTGGACTGAGCTCCTGTACTAGGTCCCAGAGACCAGACCCAAGTGGAATTACTCATGCTAAAGATTCTGACCTTCAAGCCAAAACTAAGTTATCATCTGACCTTCCCAAGAATCAGGTAGGAGTGTGGCAAGGGGGGAATGACACTGGCAAACAGGACGATTTTAGCTATCCTAAATCCGGTTTCAACCTTGATAGAGAAAGTAACTTTGAAACAACCTATGCACTCTTTGTTCTGTTTCTGCTTCTTCAGCCCCTTTCTGTCACATCAAACTCCTCTGCTCATCTCATCCAAACAGTCTGTTTTATATAATGAGTTGTCTGATTCTTGACAAAAAATAAAAGCTAATTTTTAAAAAAGCCAATTAAAATCTATAGATTGCTTATTATAATATCCTCTTTTTACACTGACAAAGAAATACTCACATATAGTGCACAATAGCTTAATAATTCATCCTTCCCTGCTGAACCCAGATCAAACTTCCAGTCTCTCTGGTCCCCAGAGTGGCAATTGCCTTCCTCTCTCTGAACATAACATGGTCTTGAAGTTCTGACTACAATGAACTTGGCTGGACCTGGTGTTCAGCGCCAGCTCTGCTCTCTCCCTGATAGTGAGCTCCCAGTCTCAGGGTGGGAGGTAACACTTAGCCCAGCGCTTTATACAATGGGGGCGCTCTATAGTTTTTGTTAACTGATTTCATGTTTCTTTTCACGATTAATCATGAGTTACTCAAAGGCTGGAGGGTTCCTCAAGGGCTAGTTTACTCAGATCTCTTGGAATTCTTCTCCTCCCAATCTGTAGCTCTGACAACATTCACCTTCTAGTCTGCACAGATGACCAGCAGAGGGACTGGGAGAGGAGGCCTCTGGACTCCTTGTCAAAGCTAGAGGATGAGGAGGGGAAAATGAAGGCGGAGCTCGTCTCTAGAACTCCAACAGGACCGCCTGGGGCAAAAGGAGGTTCTCCGTCTAGGAGCAAAGTCTCGCTTTTGTCGCCAGCCCTGGGTAGGGATTTTGGGGATCTTCTGACGTCCTCGCCTTGCTCTGGGTTGCACCCTGTCCGCCAACGGTTTAGGAGTGAGGAGGCAGCCTGGAGCTGAAGACAGATCTTTGGGCTGCAGGAAGTCCGTGTGACCTAAGGCAAGCTGGTTACGCCCTTGCCGCCGGTCTCAGTTTCTACATCTACAAACTAGGAATAACCACACATCCAGGGCTACTACGGGGGAAACCAAACCATACCATATTTTAAAAAAGCCTGAACAAACAAAGAGCTCCTTCTAAACGCCAGGTGTTCTCAGCGCTGTCCGTAAGGCTTCTCGTAGCTAGCCACCAAAGCGGTCCAGTCCGCCCCGCCCTGGCTGCACCGGCCTCACCCACTGGATCTCCATCTTTCCCGTCGCTGTCTTCCAGTGCCCCAGAGTCCGGTATCAGCAGGTCCCCAGTCCATTTCCGAGTCTAGCTCTGAGGCCCCTTGAGCATTTCCAGGGACTCTGCCTCCGGCTCCCTGCGGCAGGCGCTGCCCCGACACCCCCCGCCCGGCGCGCCCTCTTTTGGCACTGTCGCCGGGCCGGAGAATTGCCCAATAAGAACGCCCGACTGGAGGCTGACAGCTCAGGAAACGGCCAATCGAGCCGGGCCAGGGAAGGGGGGCGCAGCGCCGGGGTTGAAGTTGGGTTGAATAAGGGGGGTGGGGGGAAGAAAAGGTGATACAAAAGAGGGGAGCTAGGACTGGGGGCGTAGGAACCCAAGCCGGGGGTGGGGAAGGATCGCCCGCCAGCCAAATCCAGCGAGGGGACCGCAGGCTGGATTCGGCTCAAGGGAGGGAGGGGCACGGCGCAGCGAGCATTTTAGGTGAGGAAAGAGAGCGGGGGTCCCCGGTACCCCGACAGGGAACGAGAATGCCAGCGCGGAGCCGAGGTTGGGGCCGCGGCCGGGCCGATGGCGGAGGCGGCCGCGCGCTGCTGTGAGCCAAAGCCCGAGCGGCGCGGGGGGCGGGGAGGCGGCGGGAGGAGGGGATGCGGAGGGCTCTCCGGCGGCGGCGAGCGCGCGAAAAGGGAGGAGCGGCGCGAGCGGCCGGAGAGGCGCAGGGCCTGAGGTGTGCATGGCGCGCCCCGAGCTGGGCTCACGCGGGCCCCCTCGGAGGAACCCAGGGGCGCCGCGGCTTCTTGGCGAGTGGCTGGGGGCAGGCGGCTTCTGATCGCCAGCCCTGCAGCGCTGGACACCGTGCACCGCGAGAGAAGCCCGTCTGCGTCGGGGCGCCGAGCCGGATTCCGCCCTCCTTCTGGCCGAGGTGGCTCCGCAGCAGACAGCGAGGAGCCCGGAGATCGCGGAGCCAGCGCGACAGCGCCCAGGACCGGCGGGTGCAGGCCAGTACCATTCGGCTCGGGGACGAGGAGCAGGCGAAGGGCCGCGCCGCGGGAGCCGGTGCTCGCCCCCGCCCCCTGCGCGGTCGCGCCGAAGGCTCGGTTCGGCTTCTGCAGGGGCCCGGCTCCTACTCTCGCGGCGGGAGGTGGGGGATGAGGGCGACGGCCCCCCCGGGCTCCCGGACCCTCCCCCCCAGGACTCCGGAGCTGTTGCTCCGCCCGCCGCCCCCTCCCCCGTCCTCTCCACCCCCCAACCCACCTCCCCACCCCTCGTAAGAAAATAATGCTGGCAGGCGCCTGTACCTCCCAGTCCTTCCCAGTCCGCCGCGAGGAGAGGGTACCCTAAGCTTCTCCGTGCTGGGCCCCCGCCGAGCGGCCCGAGCCGCCGCCTTTTCCGGAGGACAGCCGCCGAGCTCCGCTTAAGCAGCATCTGCAAGCGCGGCGCCCGGACTCTGCCAGCTCCGGGGAGGCGCTGCCCGCAAGGACACCTCTCTGTCCCGCCTCGTCCGCAACTCCTGTCCCCGTCGAGCTAGACTCGAGTCAGGAGTCCGGACTTCTCTGCGCCGCGCAGCAGCCCGAGCTGACCCGTGCCCCAGTGAGGAGCCAACTCCAGCTCGGACCTGGGACACTCCACGCGGACTTGCAGTTCCCGCTCACCTCGGGCCGCGCTCGTCTCCCCGGCCGCTGTCCCGTCGTCCTCCACCGCTCAGGACGGGGGTGCCAAGATGCCCCGCTGCTGCGCAAGGCCCCGGGCCGCCCCCGACGTGTGACCCTAGCCTGGTCCCCCTACTCGGCCGGCCGCCTTCCCCTTGGAGAACTCCGGCGCTGCCCGGAGGGGAAGAGGAAGACGACCACGAGGCCGAAGGGGGCATGTCCGGATCCAAGAGCGTGAGCCCCCCGGGCTACGCGGCGCAGACCACGGCTGCACCAGTCCCCCGGGGAGGCCCCGAGCACCGCTCCGCGTGGGGCGAGGCCGATTCCCGCGCCAACGGCTACCCGCACGCCCTCAGGGGTTCAATCCGCGGTTCCGCCAAGAAACCGGGTGGGGCGGCGACCCCACAGCGGCAGCAGCGTCTGGCTAGTCGCTGGCGCAACGACAGTGATGGCGACGACGAAGCTCCGCTGAGCGGCGACGACCCTTTGGCCGGGGGCTTCGGCTTTAGTTTCCGCTCCAAGTCTGCGTGGCAGGAGCGCGGCGGCGAGGACTGCAGTCGCGGCAGCCGGCGGCAGCGGCGGGGCGCGGCGGGCGGGGGCAGCACCCGGGCGCCCCCTGCGGGTGGCGGCGGCGGAGCGGCGGCTGCTGCAGGCGGGACGGAGGTGCGCCCCCGCTCGGTGGAGTTGGGTCTGGAGGAGCGGCGGGGCAAGGAATGCGCGGCCGACGAGCTGGAGGCTGGCGCCGTCGAGGGCGGAGGGGGGTCCGGGGATAGCAGCAGCTCGGCGGGCTCGAGCTCCGGGCCCGGCGCGGTGCTGTCGGTGGGCGCCTGCTGCCTGGCCTTGCTGCAGATATTTCGCTCCAAGAAGTTCCCATCGGACAAGCTGGAGCGGCTGTACCAGCGCTACTTTTTCCGCCTGAACCAGAGCAGCCTCACTATGCTGATGGCCGTGCTGGTGCTCGTGTGCCTCGTCATGCTAGCCTTCCACGCGGCGCGGCCCCCGCTGCAGCTGCCTTACCTGGGTGTGCTGGCCGCCGCCGTGGGAGTAATCCTCCTCATGGCCGTGCTCTGCAACCGCGCCGCCTTCCACCAGGACCACATGGGCCTGGCCTGCTATGCGCTCATCGCTGTGGTGCTGGCCGTCCAGGTCGTGGGCCTGCTAATGCCGCAACCACGTAGCGCCTCGGAGGGGATCTGGTGGACCGTTTTCTTCATCTACACCATCTACACGTTGCTGCCCGTACGCATGCGGGCCGCGGTGCTCAGCGGGGTGCTCCTGTCTGCGCTCCACCTGGCCATCGCTCTGCGCACCAATGCCCAGGACCAGTTCCTGCTAAAGCAGGTAGGGGCCCTCTTGGCCACAGGATTGTGGGGCGGGCAGGCCTCTCCTGATTCCAGAGAAAGGCATCCCACCCTCATGCTTTCAAGCAGCCAAGAGCCAACAAGATGACACAGGCCTCTTGACCTCTCTTGTCCCAGTGCTGTCATTTACAAGAGTGCTCTTGTCTTATTTATTTGTAACGTCGCCCGCCTGGTAGACAGTACGCTCTAAACTATAGCCATCACTGGTGGGATTCCAGTGAAAAGAAGTGTCGGGGAAAGTTACATGTAGAAATTCCCATCTTTCCCAGAGCTTCTGCCTCAAAATTCGAAGGCCTGAAGCATAAGTGGCCGGGAATCTTGAAGTCACCCAGTCCTGAGTGTCAAGACTTGGATAAAGGGTTGCGATAGAGAGTCTGTTAGGTACATCTTGCCCAGTCTTAGGGAGGAGATAGGATAACTCTGATGGCTTGTCTCCAGCAGGAGTTTTGGGAGGTGGCAGTGTCCCTGAAGGAGGAGTAGCAAGTTTGTTTTGTGTACTTGATCTGGGCAGGAAGCTTAGCGACGTGATCCTTTCCAGTGGACACTCTTGGTCATAGCTGGGGGTGGAGGCTTCTTATTCCCGCTGGGACTTGTTGGGCGAACCTAGAACTATTGGTCAGGGAGGAAATGAAACTTCTACCTGGTGGTTCCATGCCTGTGGGTTGTAGAATGCTTGCCTTTCCAACTTCAGGGTGATGCAGCCTTTCTGATATCCATACTATCTTCCTTTAGGGTCCTGTTGTCTGTCCCAACACATGGCCCATTCTGGGCCTGGTTGTTTTCATGGTGCTGAGAGAGACCAGTCTTGACCAAGGGAAGATCTCACTACACAGCCCACCCCTCTTGGTGCCTGGTCCTCTCATAGAATATGTAGCATTTCATTGTTACTACCTTCCTTCTCCATGCTTGCTGCCTTCCCTAGACTTTGGTCTTATTGGGGTGCTCCTGTGTGTCTACTTCTTGGATGCATACTCCCTTATAGAGAATAGGACTGGTATCAACTTCAACTTCATTGTGCTGGGCTCTTGCTGAATCTTCAGCATTCATGGGACCTCTCTGGGTTCCAGGTTTTTAATCTAGAGGATGAGAGGATTGCTTATGCCCCTTGTACTCTTACATTCCCTGTACCAAGCTGCACCCCTGCAGAGAACTTTCTTTCCAGCCACATGGGGCTCTTCCTCTTCTGCCTGACTGGCTGAGAGGTGAACTGGAGCACTTCTTTCCAGTGTCGATTGGTTCAGCTTCCTGGGCAGTGAGTGGAACCTTGCTGGCCGCAGGAATCCTTAGGTACAGATGTTAAATGGTCCCATGTTAAATGGATAAGTGTTAAAACACACTTAGTAGTGATTTAACAACTCCTTGCCAGCATGGTTAGGGTCCAGAAAATGGAGTGAATGTTGGACTTGTGCTATTAAATTAAAAGTTTTCCTGACCTAGGATCAAAAGAAAATAATTTTAAAAACTTTTAGACATTAGATTTGAATTTGGCAGAATCTCTTGACAAATAGTGGTTTGAGAGAGTGAAAAAAAAAAAAAAAAAGAGTGACTACTAATGTTAAGTGCTTCTGACGGCTACAGTTCTTTTGGCCTGAGAGCCCATGTACTCAGCCTGGTGTTGTGTCTGCAGGGAGTGCTCCTGATCTGGATGGGTGTGGCTTTTCTGCAGAGGGAAGGGCATGTCAGCTGCATGGAAGAGCAAGAGATTTCCAAGATAACTCAGGGTATTTTCTGAAGCAGACTTGGAACAGAGGGTCTGATTACAGCCTTCAGCAATTCTAGACCTCTGATTTCAGGAGATTGACATCAGATCCCAGAAAAGGGGTTCTGAACTTGGAGTGTTGCAATTTCATTTTAGCATGAAAATGCCATTGCAACAGTGTCTGTCTGACCTCCCCTCTGGATCTCCAAGCGGAGTCCTCTCTGTCCCCTCCCCACTCCACCAGCTCTTGCTCCAGTCTTCTTTTACCTACTGTGGACTTCAGGGTTTTCCTTGAATGAAGGATTTTTAGGTGGACTTATACTTAACTTTTCACTGTCTGCTCTGAGTCCAGCAGAGGTGGTTATGAATGGTCCAAGACAAGAGAATATAAACATTCTTTCTATCTGGCTTCAGCAAAAAACTATATCTTTTTTTTTTTTTTTTTTGGTTTGGACTTGATTTGCTTCTCTGATTATGCCTGATACAAAATTTGTCTCTTTTGAGAATAGTGTGCTGTGTGGTCCAGGAATCTGAATGACACAGCCTAGCCTTAACTTCTGCTTTGAGGTAGGCCAGAGTGTGAGGCTTTGAGGTGGCTCAGCGTAGACACCCTTTTTTTTCACATTAAGACACCTGTCCAGGGGAAAGGGGTGGTAGTGAATGGTTTCTAGTGTTGAGGCTGTGAGACTTGTCTGCCACAGTGCCTTGGCACATGGGAGTCCCTGAGTAAATGATATGGGCATTTCTTCACTTCTCCTTCTGCCCGCAGCTCAGGTCCTCCATATCATTATCGACCTGTGCATTTTGTTTTTCTCCAACCTCTTTTATGGCTAGGCTCTATCCTGGGCTTCATTTAGGAAAAGGAAAAGAAGCATTTGCTGTCTCAACTGGTTGCTTTCCACTAAGTAGACAAGGAAGAGAAAGGTGCGGTGGCCTCTGTGGGATGGTGCTTCTGCCTTCCCTGTCTGTACCTCCAGCTCTGGATCTAGCGCCCTCCCCCTCTGCCCTTTCCCTTTCCTTGCCAGTGCCTTTCCTCTCTCCTTTCTTTCTTTGCCCTCCCTCTCCAGCCTTTTGTTGCTCTCTGCCCACCTCTCTTTTCCCTTAGCCTTCCTGCTTTTCTCCCTTTCCCTCTCACTCCCCTTTTGTGGCCTCTCAGCCATTCCTCCTTCTTGTCTTGCTGTTATCTCATGTGTTCATTGGGCTACAGTAGAAGCGTCACAGGGTTGTTTTTCCTCCTCTTTTGCCTGTCAGAAGTCCCTCTGCTACACCCATACCATAAATAACACTGGAGCATCTGCCAAACACATTCCTCACTTGTGTTAATAGGCTGCAATGATGCCAGAGCCTGTTGCCATGGCAACCTCATTTTTGTTTGACTATATCCCACTCTGCTACATAAAGCCTCTGTGCACTCACACACAAACAGTCATGCTCCCACAACTATTACCCATGCGAAAGTGTCAAAGATTACTTTAGAGACAGTGTCTTTGGTCTCCATGGAGTGGGGTGATCCTTTGAGCTTAAGGAGGCCCGTTATATTGCCCACTATTACCATAAGACGTCAAAATTGATGAAAGAGCTCTTTAAAAAGTAGAGTCTTCTTCAAATGTGAGGCACTATTAATGCAACCACATTGAACCTGTTTGATGTAGATTCTGACTCCCTTCCACTCCTGGGAGATAGCAGTATGTCCCATCCGTATTCCACTCCTTATGTCCCCTGCTTCTTTGGGAGAAGCTCAGTGATTTCTTGTGTTTCTCCCATTGTGCTTGTTTGAACCCACAACTGTCACCAGGTGTTCCAGCAATCGGCATGGCACAGGCACTGTGTGGGTGATGTTCTGTGACTGTGAGCATGTGTGTCTGTGTTGGGGCGGAGGCAAGGGACGCCGGGGGTTGAGGTAGGTGTGTAGGTGTGGGGTGGGGATGTGGATTGAGAATTGATCTCTGTGGCTGCCCAGGAGTGCATGCCTGTGTGTGTTTCGCATGCACACATCTGTGCATGTCTGCCTGTCTAGCCCATGTGAAAGAGCTGGCTGCAGAAGCCTTTGTTTAATTTTAGTTGCTTACAGCTTTGTCCTCTTTGCTCTTGGCTGGTGCCTGGCTTCCTAGGGCCATTGGCCTTTGGATGTGGAGACCTGATGCCCTTGACCTCTACCTCATGAAGGCAGCCCTCTGGGTGCATTCACTCCCCTTTCCTAGGCTGGGGGCTGGACTTGAGTGGTCAGTTCCTCTGACCCCACAGAACTCACTCTTTCTTTTCAGAAAACTTTCCTGCTGCCCATCAGCTTAGCAGCTCTGGAGAACTACACCGAAGGGCTACCTCCTAGGCTAGAACTTGGCCTGGAGGCCTGTGTGGATCACTGAGGCTGTCTCTGGTGTGAAGTAGGACTCCTGGAGTGGTGTGAAGTAGAACTCCGATTACTTCCCATTGCCTGCTTGTCTAGATAGGAGAAACTTGACCTCAAGTGTGCTCTAGCAGCAGCAGCAGTCTGGGGTGGGGGTTGACTTTGAATTTGGACTAGGAGGAGGGTCCCATCTTGTTCTAGACCCATCTTATTCTAGGCTGATTATATTTGTCAGTTGTATGTGTTCATGCACATACAACTTTTTTTTTTTCAAAACAGGGTCCTGCTTTACAGTTCAGATTGGTCTTGGCTTCAGTATGTAGCCCAGGCTGGCCTTGAACTCAACGTGACCCTGCCTTAGCCATCTGAGTTCTGGGATTATAGGCATGCACCACCATGCCTGGCAATATGTGCTTAATTATATTGCCTTTTTGTAGTGCCTTCAATTATATTACCTTTTTCTCTGGACAGCTAGGAGGAGCTGTAAGGGGGGAGCAGAAGTGACTCCTTGAAATGGTTCTAGCAGGGCTTCAGGATGGGGGTTTATCCAGGTGCCTTGATCCGCATAGGAAGGACATCAAGAACTGTGGTGACTCGGCCTAGGAGCAGAGTGCTCAGCTGATGTACTTGTAGCAGTTTGCCGTCAATAATGCAGTCTAAGTGCTGATCTGTGAGCCAGAGTATGAGGTCTGTGTGCTACAGAACACAGAACAGCGTGCTTATGTTTTTCTGTAGAGGGGACACAGATGATATGTGAAAGCCCATTGTGGAAACTTGCCCAGCCCTGCAGAAGTTTTAAAAGTCAGAGTGAGAGTCTTGGACAGAAGTTTTGAGTCAGAGGGTAAAGATGGCATACAACAGGGCTGTGACTCTGGCAGAGGCCAGACTATCCCCTCTCCTAAGAGATATAAAAGGGGCTGTCACTTTGTTCCAGCTGAAAGAGGAAGGGGAACACTTAAGGGAGCCTCCAGTGGTTGTGCCAATCTCTGGCAGGCTAGCTTCTGATCCAGGGTTGCCTGCTTGGGAAGTAACTTACTTAATTTTATTCACCCTGTAACAGTTCCAACTTGTAGTCATTTACTTCCCAGGGGCATAACCTGTATTGGGAATGGGAAATTTGCTCTGGGGGCTCCAATACTCCGGTTCCCATAAATCCTTTGGGTTCAATTACATGAGCCATGTTTCAGCACCTTTGTATCTCCTCCATGCTTATAGATGGGGGCAGCTGGCTTGGGAGGGCAGGATCAGCATTCATTTTCTTTCCCAGACACAACACTTCATGGAGCTAACATTAGTAAACCTACTTTTCTTTTTTCTTCTCAGTGCTCACATGTAAGATGGGAGAGATCTTTCTATAGCACTATAGGGAAAACCTGGGGATTTCCAGTTAATGGACAGTGATCTTAAGGTGAGCCCAGGGTTTAGGGTGGCTGTTAGAAAAGACTATGACAGGGCCTTAGTTCAGTTTAAGTGTATCCCCTCTATAGGAATGGTGGGGCCTCGCCTGAGGTAGGGTATGTGATTCTAGAATTCAGAGGAAGGTGACAGTTTGATAAGAAGCTGGAAACCTAGACTTTTTAGAGGGATCTGAGAGAATGAGGGATATTCAGCTGAGAAAAGAGAATAGCAGATGAGAGGTAGTCAAATAGTAGCAGGTGAGAAAACTTAATGAGGGAAACAAGGGATTAGGACTGGGCTGCCAGTTGTCAGTTGTAAGAGAAGGGCTAAAGTTATTTTTGGTCACCCCTAAAGGCTGATTTAGGGTAAATGAGTGGAGATAGTAGGTGAATTTCCACTTCAGGGGGGAGGGAACTTCCTAGTTACTGTGCTTGTGGCCACACAGCTAGACGTCTGTTGGGGTAACTGGCTGGTTCTTGTGCCCTAGTGGAAGTTTGGGTGGGTGATTGCATCATTGGTTCCTAACTTTGTATCACTGTAATAATCGCAGAGATTTCTGAAGAATGCAGACTGTTGGGTCCAATTAGGACAGTGCAGTTTTTTGGTGGTGTCCAGGGACCACTTTTTGTATTGGTGTGTGCCTGAGTAGTGGACCTGGGACTTTGAGCTTTCTAGGCAAATGCTCTAACACTGAGCTGTCCCTTCAGCCTGAATCAGTGTTAAACAGTGTGGATCTAGTTTTCAAAGCTCTTCAGTGGTCTTGATGATCTGTTCTTGAACTTGAGACCACTGGCCAAGATTATGGTTCAGGTCATACTCAACTCTGGTGTTCTGTGGCTCAGTGTTTCCAAGAGTCATGGTTGCATCTAATTTCCTCTGTCTTGTCCTCTCCCCATGCCCTTCTTAGTGTATTAGTCAGCTTTAATTATTTTCTTTTAGTACTGGGGATTGAACCTGTGCTTTCATACTGAACTTCTTCCACAGCTCCCCCCCCCCCATCTTTTTGAGACAGGATCTCGCTTTACAGTTCAGGCTGACCTTGAGCTTACTTTTGTAGCCCAGGCTGGTCTTGAACTCACACCAATCCTCTGGCCTCAGCCTCCCAAGTGCTGGGATTACAGGCATGTGCCACCGTGCCCAGCTTCCTTTTTACATTTTTTGTTTTGCTCACTATGTTGTTCAAATGGGAATCAAACTCCTGCTTCAGCCTCCCACATGTTACAATTATACTCATACACCACCATGCTCAGCTATTACTTAGCTTTTCATTACTAAGGAAGTACCCGAGGCAGTGCACTTTATAAAGAGGAGAAATTAACTTAGTTCAGACTTGTAGAGGTTCAAGGGCATGATGTATGTATGCACTGGCTCCTTTCCAGTTAGGGGGGACAGCAGTGACAGGAGCCTATGTAGGAGAAGTGGTCACATCATAAACTAGGAGCAGAGAGATGAGTGAAGCCAAATTCTGTCTTTTTAGTTTTTCATAACAACTCTTTTGTGAGAACTACTATGGAATTGTACAAGCATTGCCAAAGGGTCACACAGGAAATGCATCACACCCCAGTGATCTAGGATCTTCCTAGGTTCCATCAGTGCCACCTGGTTGGTAGGAGGCCAACCTTTAATTTAACCTTTAGTCACATGACCTCTCAAGAGGAACAGGCCATACTCAAACCACAGGGCCTAGCCTCTGTTTAAAGAAGCAAAACCATGCATCCATTCAGGTGCTGTGGTGGGACCTGGGCTGGTGAGGTGTACAGATGTACAGATACAGATTGTGACAGTGATTGGGTAGTGGTAAAACAGGATGGGGAGGGGGACCCAGCCCTAGACTTGAGTTCTCTCTCACTCTCCCCAGCATTCCAGTCCCTCTTCCCGTTGGAGGCAAAGGCATGTGTGATATATCATGCTGGGGCAGGGACAGTGGCAAAGGTATCTGTATTGGGCTCTTGGCTTATGCCTTCAGTTGCCTGGTAGGTGGATATGAAAACCACCGAGGAGATGCGCCCAGGAATGGATGATGTAAGGTGGGGAGAAGTCAGCATGGAGGAGTGAGGCAGGACAGGGGAGCAATCAGGGAAGCAGGAGAGGGTTTCAGGTGGGGAGAAGGACTGAAGGAATGGGAGAGGATTGGAACTGGGAGGGACTTAGAAGTGGGGGTAGGGATGCCTGTGGGAACAATGGGATATAGTCACAAGAGGGGATAGACAAACGAAACTGGAGGACAGTGGCAATTGGAGGAGACAGTGGCGGCTTTATTCTCCCTGTGGCAGGCCAGGCTCCTGTGTCAGCACGCAGTTGTGACAGCCACAGCCTCAGCCTCTTGCTCTAGGGGGTTTGCTGCTGCTACTTCTAGCTGTGAGGCATCCTAACAGATCTCACACTGTGAGGGCCCAGATCTCACACTGTGAGGGCCCTAGTCCCCTTCCCTTAAGTGCTCTGTGGAATTTATCACAGAGCTCACTGTAGTCCCACTCTGCTTTGGAAAGTGGTCCTGAGGGCTCCAGTGTCCCGGTCCATCAGCACTTGCACACAGCAGGTTCCAGGAGGATCTGAATGAATGAAGGAATGAATGACTGGGTGGTGGTGAGTGGCTGCCTGCACGCTGATTCTGGGCTGTGCTAGACCAACGCCTCCACAGAAGGCAGAGCAGAGGCTCTACTGGGAAGCCTATTTTGGTGGGTTGTAATCCTAAACTCTGAGCAAGGCTTTGAAAACCCTCCTGCTGAAGTTTTAAATGTGTGCCTGAGAAACAAAGAGCTGTTGCCTGGCCCTGCTGGTCGTGTGCCGCTTCACAGATTTGAAAGCTACCAAGAAGTCCTTCTTTCTATCTTCTCCCGCTCTGATACCCATGGATTGTTTGGGGCCCATTGTCTCAGTGCGCCCCGGGGGCAGGGCCTGCATGGCTCTCGGGAGATCAAACCCCAGCCGATGCACTCTGCCCAAGCAGGCGTTCTAGTCTCCTGAGCTATCAGGCTGGCCCTTATGTTCTTATAAGGGACTTGAGCACCTGCTGATTATGGTACTTGAGGGTGCCCTGGGATCAATCTCCCCAGGATACCAAGGAATAGTCTCTGGAGTTCTCAGACTTTAAGATTTTTAATGTTTTTTCTTTCTTTTTTTTTTCCCTCAGGACCAAGGTTCAAACTCACGACCTTACACTTTCCAGGCAGGCACTTGTGCCATGGAGCTATCTCCCCAGCCCAAGATTTTTAATGTTTTTTTTAAAGATTTTTAATGTTAATGTTCATGAAAAGGTGCCAAGAGGTGGCTATTGCATGCAGGCTTCGTCAAATGTATTTGACCCAAACCAGTTTTCATGAACTCACTGGGGTGGGGCTGTTAGCATTTGTTGTAGCACGCTGCACTACTCACTGGAGTTCCTCTAGGTCCAGCTGTGCACCTCTGGGTAGGACTAGAAGAGAAGCCTAGTTGAGAATATTTGTTTGGCTGGCTTTCCTCCCACTGGAAGGAGATTGCCCAGGCTGCGTTGGTTGGCTGCCTGTCTTCAGCACTCATTCTCCATCTGGGTCAGAAATCCTTTATAAAATAGTGATGGGGCAAGGGAGGGACCAGGGAGATGCTTCCTTTGTCTAGCTTCCTTTGTTTAGCTCTTGCACTTGTCTTTGTCTGCCTCCCTTCCTTCATCCTTCCCTCCACCTCTTCCTGGGGGTTGAGCCCAGACCACACATATACTAACAAGTGCCCTAACACTGTATAACTTACCTAGCCTCCCCCCCCCACCCCCCTGCCACCCTTTTCGTAGTACTGGGGATCGAACTCGGGACCTTGTACTTGCACATGCTGACCTCTAACTTGCAAACCCCTTGCCTCAGTTACCTGAGTAGTGGGATTATAAATGTGCACCACCACGTCTGCTGAGGCTCAGTTTCTTTTAGGGTTTTTTGTTGGTATTGACTTTGGAGCAGATGTGTCTTCTGTACAGTGACCCTCTGGGAGCCTTGGGCTCCATGCAGTGTCTTTCTAGAACTTCTGCTCTGGGCACTGACTGTGTTGCCTATAGGGAAGTGGCACTGGCAATTCCTAAATGCTTCTTCCTTTCCCATTCCCACCCTCCAAAAGGAGGTTGCTTTTCAAGAGACTGATTGTGAACAGCGAATGTATGTTGAGTCTTAACTATACCTTGGTACTAGGTAAATCTCTTTACATGGGCAACCTAGTGAGGAAGATGTTTATCCCCAGTATACCACTGCAGAATCTGAAATAAGAGAAAATAAGTTCTTCCAAAAAAGTAACTCACCATAGCAAGCTGTCACAGGTGGGTCAGGGCCCTCCCTGTACCCCTCCCTCCAGGTACCTTGGGCTCCTGTCTGCCTGACTTTGAGTTCTCTTAGCAGCTGAGGGTTTTCTTTGAGACTACTGTTAGGACAGGTCAGAAGTGCTCTTCACTGTCCTTGGGGTACTGGTGTATGAGTGCCCCAGCTCCTGGGAGTAGTTGGAGTCTAATTCTTGGACTTGTGTTCTACTCTTTCCTCCAGAGAGCTCTGGAAGGATTAAGCTTTAGTTAGTGACAGTTGTAACGGCCTGATAAAATGCCCCCTCTTGATTTTCTTCCCTACCTAGCATCAAGTCTTCTAGCACTATCTCGTCTATATGCATGCCTATCATTCTTGTCCTTTATTTTTTGACAAAAAATGACTGGTTAGAAAGTTTTCCTTTTCTATACATTTCATTTATCTTCAATATCTCATAAATATTGAGTTACTTCTAGCACTTCCTAGGTCACCTCCCAGATAAACCACCTGTACTGGAGTGCTTGTGTCTGAATCCTTTTTTAGAGGAATCAGTCCAAACAGCATGGAAAAACTGGAATTCTAGCCCCAGTTTGATCTGAACACTCTGGAAGGGCTGGGAGTAGGGGTGGAGTATTGCCTGGGCCACAAAGCATCAGGTGCAGAACTCTGCTTACTATGTCCCCTCTCTCTTCTCTGATAACATATTTATCACTGGTAGGTTGGTCATCAGACTACAGAGTGATATAAAATTTAAAAATCAATTTAAAGAAAGATAGGTATTTTAAAAAATTGTTACTTTTAAAAAATGTGTGGCTTCTTCAACTCTTTTATTGGCACTGTGATCTGTTTTTGTTTTTTTTCTTTTTGAGACAGGGTCTCGCTATGTAGTTCAGGCTGACTTTTTGTAGCCTAGGCTGGTCTCGAACTTACACTAATCCACCTGCCTCAGACTCCCAAGTGCTGGGATTATGTGATCTGTCTTTAGGTTTCTTTTCTTTTTCCTCCTCTTCCTCCTCCTCCTCCTCCTCTTCTTCTTCACTTTATTTATTTATTTATTTATTTATTTATTTATTTATTTATTTATGTTATGGCCAGCTCAGCTGCCCTGGGGGTGGGGCTGGCACAGCATGTGGTGCCGGGGATCGAACTGTGGTTCCTTCAGTTGCCTAAGCTTTAGACTGCTGAGCTATCTCTCCAGCCCTTCTTCCTCTTCCTCTCCTCCTCCTCCTCCTCCTGCTCCTCCTCCTTCTTCTTTTTTCTTCTTTCTTTTTTTTGCTGTGCTGGGGATCCAACTCAGGACCTCTCACATTCAGGGCAAGTACTATATTTCTGAGCTATACCCCCAGCATCTTGACTTCAGATTTCTAAGCTACTGTTATAAGATGGTGAAAGACCTTACGACCTGCTTTAAAAAAGTTTTCCTAGGATAAGAAACAAGGACCTTTGACTTGGGGCATTTTTGCTGTAATGTAGGTCTGAAAGAAATTATGTATTGTATGAAGCACCTGTCTGCTTCTTGGCCCACTGTGACATCACCTGGTCAGTGGAGGATTCATATTTTTTTTTTTTTAATATTATGGCTGGCTCAGCCTATCCTGGGGTTGGGGCTAGCACAGCATGTGGTGCCTGGGATCGAACCTTGGTCCCTGCGGTTACCTAAGCTTGCCTAAGCACGCACTATAGACCGCTGAGCCATCTTGCTGGCCTGGTCAATGGAGGATTTAGCAAGTAGTTTTCTGGAGTCTGTAGAACCTCATCTTCTAAGGTGATGCCTCCACCTCATTCTCTCAGTTGACAGCCAGCTGACTTTGATAAACTTGTCTGGGCCACCTCTCATAGACAGTTGCTAAAATCCAGCTCAGTTTGGCTGAGAGCAAGCTTACTAAACTCTTCCTCTGTGTGGCGTGGCTGGGAACACAGACCCACAGGAGTGAGATGAGTTCCTCACCAGAGAGAGGTTTTCCAAGGTTCCTTTGAGGTTCCTGTGTCATCCCATGTGATCTGTTAGCTCTTTGTGGAGGGTGCTAGGGAGAGGGCGGAGCAACAGTCAGGATCTTCAGGGCTGGGTACACCTCTGAATCCCTTGGTGGGCTTTAAAAAAACACCTATCCTGGAACCCATCCCAAAAACTAGAGATGAGGCTGGAGGAGGTACCTAGTAGTGGCTGTAACCCAGACTTAGACTGTGGGTCAAATCCAAGTCCTGTGGCTCAAATATCACTGTATTTAATTAGCATTTTATAGGAGACAAAGGATTTCTCCATGTGTGGTGCTGTTTGTTTCTTGAGGCTACTCTGAGGAGGATATAGTTAAGGTGGGGAAACCTGGGGCCCAGAAGACAGCAAGGTATGTGATCTTGGATGAGAGTCACTTCCTGTCTCCTTTATTGTTTTTTTTCCCTCTTGCCTAGTGTCACAGGAGTGGGGTCTGTTGTGGTTGGCTGCACAAATTTGTGCATAGAGGGTGCTGTCAGCAGAATAGCAGGCCTGAGTGGATGAGGTTCTTTCTGAGAGGCTGCCTGAGATTCTTCAGGCCACCCGTGAGGTGTAGTGGAGGAGCAGCTGTGCATATCTAGATCCAGTGTGGCTCTGCCTCCTGCTACCTTCAGAAGCAGAGGAAGGCACAGTGGCTCTCAGGCCCTTTCTCGGTGTGGTTTTGGAATGCGTGGCTTTTGTTTGCTGTGTGCAGCATCCTTTCCTCCCTTGTGGTGTCTAGTACTGATGGGCATTCAGAGGGGCACTTGTCATTTCCCAGGCCTCCAGGGGTGTTGTGCTGAAGGGCTTGGGGACACTTGGAAGCTCCTGAGTGAGTGTGTGGATGATGAGTGGGAAAGAAACCCAGAAGAGGGCTCAAAGTGATGCTCCCCTCTTTAGCTCTGGGCAGCTTTTCTTCTGGTGGTGAACATGGGATGTCAGAACTGCCCCTTGGTGCAGCCCTGGGGTCAGGCCCAGAGGCCTTCCACAGTGTGGCATCCAGTGGACATGCAGTATAGTGCCTACTAGAGTCTTGATGTTTGCAAAGCTCAGCTTCCTGGAACCATCAACATTCTGCAAAGTATCCTCAATATCCCTCAGCTGTGCTTTAAATCTGCCTCTGACCTTGTTCAGCTTCTCAAAAAAAAAGTAGAGGAGAAATGAGACCCTTACTGAGTAGATTTCTGAGATTTTATTTCCACATTGTGTTTTGAGGATGAGCTTTTTTGTCTCTTAACCTCATACTCAGTCTCCCTCAGGCCAAGTGCCTTTTCACATACGTGCTTCATTGCGTAGCACGGGCAGGATCCAGTGTCCCCGACTGGCTCCAGGTAGGTAGTGCCAACCAAGCACCTGAGCTGTGACCTCTTACATGGAGGCAGAGGGACCAGCATGACTCCTCAGGGATCAGGGTAGCCTGCCTTTGGAATATACTACCTGAGATCTAATTAAAAATGTCTTCTAAGGGGCTGGGGAGATAGCTCTGTGGCACAAGTGCCTGCCTGCAAGTGCAAGGTCATGAGTTTGAACCCTGGTCCCACCAAAAAAAAAAAAAAGTCTCCTGGCCAGCCAGATTTTTAGTCTGTCTGTGGACTAAAATGCCTGCTTAGGCAGATGCAGGGACCAGGATTCAATCCCTAGCCCCCAGGCCCGCTGAGCCAGCAATTGAGACTGGGCTTGGTACCATGCGTGCATCTCTAATCCTAGTGCTTTGGAGGCTGAAAACAGGAGAATCATCAGAGTGAGACCATGTAGACCCTGTATTAAATACATTTATAGAAAAAATAAAAACATCTTTGTCTCAGGAGCTGGGGACCTTTTTTTTTTTTTTTTTCTTTTGTTATGGTACCAGGAACAGATTTATGACTTTGTACTTGCCAGGCAGGTGCTGTGCTGCTGAGCTATATCCCCAGGTTGCCTTGTTTGTTTTAACACCCAGATGTTCACCTGTGTCTTCGACTCTCAGACCCCTTCTTGCCCTGTGGCAGGGAAAGATAGAAAGTTCCCATACTCAGATTCTACATGAGTTCTCACTTGCCAGAAACAGCTCCTATCCTGATCCTCTTTGGACCAGCTTTCGCCTTCCAGAGGGACTGCCTCTCAGTCTGCTCTTGGAACACATTACTTGTTAGGCCATGCGCAGTGGTGCATTCCTGTATACTTACCACTCTGTTGGCTGAGGCAAGAGAATTACAAGTTTATGGTCACCCTGGACTGTATAGTAAGACCCTGTCCAAAACCAACAGTGGTTTTCATCATCTTGCTTGGGGACTTTGACTGCTACACTGGGTGATGTCGTGATGTCAGGAAGGGCAAATCCTGTGCTGCACCCATTTGCCCCTCCGTGCCCGCCTTCTGCTGGCTTCTGTGCCCATCCACTGCCTCATCTGCACTTCTCTCTTTGCAGCTGGAGGACCTTGAAACCTTGGCAGATAGCAGGTTCTGGCCATGTGATCAGGACTATCAGGATGAGCAACGATTACCACATAAATTCCAAAAGGGTTCTTCATTCCTTTCAAAGCAGTTGCGCAAAGTAGCAGTTCCTGTAGTGTGTTGCACACTTCCTTATCTTGTAGCCATGCTTTAGAGTGGGCGTGTCTGCCCCCATGATTCACCTTGAATGCCCGGAGCTGAGATGCTGTCCGAGTAGGCCAACCTCAGGGAACCCGCAGGAGCTTAACGTGTCAGAGGAAAGGCGCATGAAAGAGTGTTTTCCTAATCCCAGTGTCAGAGCTCAGCTGGAGTAGTTGGGGCATCAACTTTTTGTCTGAACCTAAGCTCTTGCACATGCTGAGCACACACATTGCACCCAAGACCCGCCGCCTGCTTGGTGTCAGTGTTATGTGAAGTTCCCAGAGGTTCTGTCATGCACTGAAATTAAGGAATCGTGACCTGAGCCTCCCCTGGGCAGCAGAGGGGTCATGTGAGTGACATCAAGTTTGATTTATGGCCATATTGAAAGGCAAGTTGTTTATATCTAAAGGGTTTATTGTGGTGATTCCGTAAAGAGTAATGGCCACTAAAATGACTGCAGGCATGTAATAGGGGAAGAAAACTTGATCGGTGGTTGGTGTATAAAATCTTGTCAGGCAGGGCTGTGGTTTGGTATATTTATGTTGCTCTTATCACCAGCAATTAACCTCAAATGTGTCTCAATAAATGGCTTTAGTGTAGTGCTATAGTAACTACAAGAATATTTTAGAAAGTGACTGCTGCTGGGACTGAGAGATGCACTGAGAAGAGCCATGGGCCTCCCTCAGCTTTCCTACAGGCCCGTGAGCATCAGAGGGATGCTGGTTGGGCAGTAGTAGTAGCTTCCTGCCTCTTTCATGTGTGACCCTGAGCTTCTAGTGGGAAGACATGGCCCACACATCTGTGGCCCCGCTGCCCCCGACCTTGTTCATTAGTCTTTGTCTCCCACTACAGACTCACTAGGGATCTACTGAACAGGTGAGTAAATTTGCTTAGGGCTGTGCAATGGTTGGGTAGTGATGCTAGTCCAGTGTTAGTAATTTTTATTCAACTCTATAGCTTGACAAGAGCGAGGAATGACATAATGCCTCCCTGATGCATTTGTTATCAGCATGAGTGGCAAAGACTGAAACAGACAAGAAATAGGCTGTATGGGGAGGGGGGATGAAGGGTCCTTCTGGTCCACTCTGAGGTGAGTTTGTTTCTGGTATACTTGGATCAGGGAAAGAAGGATGGGGACTGCCCCGCTGCAGGAGGCTGCAGCCTCCGTGTTCTGGGAGGAAGACTAAATGAGAGAGGAGAGCACCCAGCATTAGTGGGGCCAGGGCCTTCAGAACAGGGAGAGGTCCTCAGCATGAAGGCCTACATGGAGACCGGTGTGGTCCTTTGGAAAAGGGTTATCTGGGGAGAGTTAATTTTGGAATTCACTTTACATTTATTTTTAAAGTGAATATTTCTCCAGCATTGGTGACAATGCCCTAGAAAAGCCAATTAGTCACCAACTGACATCCTGCTGAATCGGGTGTTGCCGCTCTGCCCCTGCCTCACCTACCTCTGGTGACTTCACTGACAGATAGATCTATTGGCCTGAGGTGGGGTCATCCTCTGCTGCCATCTGAGGGTGTCTTCAGGGTTGTGGGAGCTTGGAAGTGGTTAGACAGCCTTGCTGGAGGATGCAGGGGCATCTGTCTGCTAAGGCCAGGTCTGTGAGCCTAATTCCAGCCTGTTTTCATGTGGTCTTTGTTTTGTTTTTCTGAGTACAGGTCTTGGCTGTGTTGCTCAGGCTTGTCATGAACTCTTTGGTTCAAGTGATCCTCCTGTCTCAGCCTCCCAAGTAGCTGGATTGTGCCACCATTCCTATATCCTTCAACCATTTGTTCTTTGCTTTTGCTGTTTTCTTGAAGTTCAAGGAAAATCATTGCCACCTACAGCTAAAAAGAACAGACCTGACTTTTCTTAAGGGAACTAAAATATTTGGAATGTTCCATCCTGGGTCTCCTGGATTGGGAAGTAGGTCTCCACGTGTGTGCCATGGGCAGGTCCTGGAATGTGCCGAAGAGGAGGGAGAGAGGGGAAGGTTCGGGGTGGGCCCGAAGTCCTGGGCAGCAGTCAATTTCTAAAATATTCTTGCAGTTATTGTAGCACTACATTAAAGCCATTCGAGACACATTTGAGGTTAATTACTGGTGATAAGAGCAACATAAATATATCAAACCACAGCCTTGCCTGACAAGATTTTATATACCAACAGCCGACCAAGTCCTGGACCAAGGGGTTCTGGGTGAGCATTTGCCACTCCCCAGGCTGTGCTGCCACCCTGCTCTTGTGCTTTGGTGCTGGTGTGGACTGTGGCACCCCCTTACCCCCCGACAGGACTGAAGGATTTTCCAGAAACCACAAAGCTTGGGCTGGCAACACAGGTGACAGTACCACCACACCTGCAACTCATTGTCGCTGATCCTGCCCTCAGCCCCCTCTGTGTGGCTCCTCAGATGGTCTCAGGGAGAGGTGCTGCTCTCTGCCCTTTCAGGTTTAGGTTCCTCTGAGTCATGGGACCTGGAGTGCCCAAGCCTGAGGGAGGCTGCCTGGTGCATAGTGGGGGTGGTTAGGGTGCCTCCAACTCTGAAGAGAGGAGAATTTGTAACCGTGGAGGATGACTGGGCGCTCTAGGGTCCCCCGTGAATTTGGAAGTATTCTAATAGCTTGTGAGGTGGCATCTTTGTTCTCATCCATGTGTCAGCCTTGCCACTGTCCTGATGAACGCTGGGCTTGGAGAGGGAGGAGGAGACTTTGTCCCTTTCCTTGGGGAGTGTTCAGTTAGATAGAAATAGCCCTTTCAGAGATACTGGCCTAAGGAGAGCACAACACTACCAAGTTCTGCCATTTGTAGGCACAGTGCTGAGTACTTTGAAACTCCTGGGACCCTTCTAATCTCCCCATAGGTAAATGTTGTATCAGTGTGTTCCCTGTTGTTCAGGGGTTTGACACAGTTCCCAGTGTTAGGTCATGAGATCATAAGGGCTCTGGATGTTATCATGGGAGTGGGTTCCAGATAAAAGGATAAACTGTCCAGGTCCCTCTCCCGTCCTCCAAAACTATGAGCCAAGTAAATTTCTGTTCATTGTAAATCTGTTTTTCTGCTAAAGAAGCACAAAACAAACTAGACAGGATGGATTGCCTTTTCTTTTCAGATAACATTTATAAGTAAAGACATCAACGCCCAGAGAAGCTTAGTGACTTGCTTAAAGTCACACAATTGAAGTGATTACTCCTGATTCTGATGCTCAGACTACCAGTCAGTGCTCCAGTAGCTTCCCAACTTGCTTGGGCAATAATTTCCCAGGGCTCTATTCAACAATTTAATTCCAGGGTCCCTTTTTGCTTTTTAAAAATTTATTTATTTATTTATTTGATGCATGGTCTCACTATGCAGCTCAGACTCAGTAATGATCCTTCTGTCTCAGCCTCCCCAGCACTAGGATTACAGGTGTGCACCACCATGCCAAGTTTCTGTGGTTGGCAGGGCATGCTGGGGCAGCATGATACTAGTACCAGGGATTGAACGCAGGTCCTTGTGCTTGCCAGGAGGTACTTTAACTGCTGAGCTATCTCCTTGAACCCAGGGCCTCTTTTTGAAGAGCCTAATCTGATAAATCTGGAGCAGAGCCCAGGAACCTACATTTTAAGTAGATACCCTCACCCTTAGATTTGAAGTATTGCCCTTTACCATGCCCTTAGCAATGAAGACAAGCTTGAGATTGTTAGGGGTCCTTCCTGGAGTGAGGAGAACACGCCGAGACAGGTTTCTGGGTGAATCTCACCAGGAGGCAGGCTTAGAAGGCAGAATGTGATGTCAACTTGTGTGTGTGTGTGTGTGTGTGTGATGAGGGTGTTTTGCCTTGTGATTTTCAGGGGACAGAGCTGGAGGGCTTTGGAAGAAGCAGGGGAAAGTGTCTGGATTAGACGGTCTAATCTGGAGGCCAGAGCTAGGAAGTGGCCTGGTGGCAGAACATATGCCAACAGCTAGACAGAGAAGTCAGACAGAGGGGTTTTCAGGTGACTGTGGGGACACTGGGTATGACTCTGTGGTTCGTGACTATAGACATAGCAGTCTTGACAACAAGAGGCCCAACCTGACTCAGTTTCCCTGTGTATACAACAAAGATCAGATGGTTTCTGAAGGCACTGCCACAAAATATATGGGGGTCAAATAAGAAAAGACTCAGCTGGGCATGGTGGCACATGCCTGTAGTCCTAGCTCTATAGGAGGCACAGTCCAGAGAATTGAAAATTTGAACCTTGTTGGACCACCTAGCTATTTTAGTGAGGCCCTGTCTCAAAAGTAAAGTATGTAATGCAGTGTTAAGGCCCCAGGTCAATTTCCAAGTACCACAATAAAGAAATAAAGAGAAAGAAAGGAAGGGAAGAAGAAAGAGAAAGGAGGAACAAACTATTCTCTAGTGGTCTGGACAAGGGTGTTGTGGGGATAGTGGAAAGGACACAGATCTAGGGGCCATCACTCAGCCAGACAGATGCTGTCTTCAAACATTTCTTTCTAGCTTTAGTATCTCTGTGTGTCACTGATCTTGCTCAGTATCCCTCTATCTGCTTTACCTAGGTTGTTCTCAAAATTCCTCATCCCTAAATCGACTTCATTTTGTTAACATTGGTCTCTCTTTGCACAGCTACTGGCATCTATCTGAAGTTGGTTGGACTAGGTTATTTAACAAAGTGTATCACATGTTAGGCCCTGGGAAGCCGAGAGGAAGCAGCCCCAGTCCCTGCCTCAGTGGTGAGCCTATCAACAGTGCTTCCTGAGTGCTGTACCTAACTGGGTCATGTTAACTCATTGAAGCTTCACCAAGGCCCTGTGAATGGCCACTGCCTGCCACTACCACGCCTGTTTTGCTGAAGAGGATGTTGAAGCAACTCATCCTGAACTCACACAGGGAACCAGGCAGCCTGCTTCAAAGTCTGGGCTCTTCTCTATTCCTGAGGTCCAGGTGAGAGATGGGCATTAGTGCCTACGGGGCGTGATGTGGTACTTGCATTTTAGCAGCAGAGATAAAGCTTGCTGGTTGTGCCAGGGAAGGAATAATGTAGCTTGTTTTGTTTTAGGGGATGATAAGAGGCTTCCCTAAAGAGATGCCCGTTGAGCTTGCTTGAAGGATGAGGGAGGGTTGCAGTAGCAGAGATGTTCCCAGCACGGGAGGCAAGAACTGTTCTTGGGCTTGGGAGGACAGGGCTAGGTGTGGATACCAAGGCACAGCTGGCATGGAGATGGGAGAAGCTTGGGAGGGGACTAATACCAGGTGTTTGGGGGCTTTCGAAACTGTGGGATGTTTCTAGAAGGCTGTCTGTAGGAGTGTGAGTGCACCTGCATTATGTACTGAGGAAGGTAGCTTTAATGTCGTTGTGAACTTTGGTTCACAGTTGGAGAGCCTGGGGCCCAGTAGGCAGAGAGCCGGGGGGCCAGAGCCTGCAGGCAGAGGTGGGCACAGGGGACATGCCTGTTAGCTTCCTTCTGCCTTGGTTACCAATAGGGCCAAGTCCTTTCCTTGTGCTCCCAGCCAGCAGGCTGTCCCTAGTCTGTGAGCATCTAACTAGCACTCCCTCCTCAAGAACACCCCTTATTCTTGGATTTTAAATATTCTTTCAAGTGAGAGTGCTGCCTTAATCTCAGAGTCAACATCCGAGCTACTCTTCCTCCCCTTAGGACCTTGTTCCTTGACAGGATTCTGCCTCTCCAGCTCCCAGTGTCGTTGCAGGGCCCTGGATGCTGATCTCCACACACTGGCCTTTCCCAGGAGCCTTATGACAAAGTATGGACTTCACTCTTGCTATTTTGTCAGAACTTGTCCTAGTCACTGCTGTATTCCCTAGAGCCTACAGGATATTTTCCTGACAAGCTTCTTTCCTTCTTTGCCTATCTGGGTTTGATGTCCTCTTCCTGGAAGTGGGAGATCACAATCTTCACACCCCAGAGGGCTGTGCTGGGCATGTGGTGTAATGATGCAAAGGGCTTTGCTCAGGGGCCCTGGGCAGTAACCTTTGACCTGCTCAGCTGCGGAGTTAGTGCTTTGAGATTCCACCTATCCTGGAGCAGCTCTGTGTTTCTCTTGAATACTTGTGTGTTTAGTTGGCAGTGCGAAGAAGGAGAAATGGAGGAAGGTGTAGGCATGGGTTGTCATCCATCTCGGGCATTGTCTTTATTCTCCTTGGTGGCCATGAAGTAACTTGCACTGACCCCCAAGGAGTGGGAGCAGCCTGTGAATTAGGGCCAGGGCTGACCTGGGTTGGTGTTAGGTGGGGAGTGGGCTGGGCCAAACCTACCTGACTGGAGGGTGGTGCAGGTGAGTCAGCTCTGTGACCCATCTGGAGGGGCTGGTAAATAACCTGTGGACTGACTCAAAAGGCTTAGGCTGCTTTGGAATAAAAGCTGAACATACACTTGCTTCTCCCAAATGTGCCCCATTCTATGACTTTATTCAGACATGCACACAGACTAGGGAGGACAGTGAAGCTGCCCACAGACCACCAGGGCCATTACTGCAGAGAACTCAGGGACCACAGAGAGAAGGCCTGCTGTGGCACTGACTGAGAAGTCAGGTGAGACACCAGGAGGTTGTGAGGTGAGTGACAGCCACAAGTACAAGTCAAGTCCCTGGGCCTGAATCATTGTCTTGGTAGAGCAGGGCCCTTAACAGAGGTGTGAGATTGTGACCATGTCCAGAATGTTCCTCCAGTTGGTTGGGCCTTCAGGGCTGGACTCAGAGCCTGCCAGCTGGGTGGATGGTCAGAGGCCTGCTGGGAAGCGGCCTGCCGGCTTCCTGCCTGATCATAATTGTGTGTGTGCCAGCTGGGCCCCTTCTCTCAGGTTCTCAGTTCCCCCAACATTGAAGGGCCCTTCCTGCTTGGCCTGCACTCAGGCTGCCGAGGGAGGGGCTAGGCTAGTGCCAGACCCTCGCCCTGGCTAATGGAGGTCATTTTGAGATGGGCCTTTTTTTCTTTTTGGCTAAATTAACATTTGGCATTTCAGGGTGCTGGCTCTATGCCCAGCTGCTCTGGCCTTCTGCCTGTTAGCTCCTTTGAGGCTATTTTTGCCATTCACTTATTTATTAACTATTATTGCTCCCCAGGACAGACAGATGGGCACACACTCACTGACATTCTCCTGCGTGTGTGTTCAGGGATATATATGCCCTTCAAACCTGGAGCCATTGGAAAATCCAGGTTGAATCTGGGCTGGAGAATAGGGAAATAGTGAAAAGATTGATGTTCCAGCTTGGGCTGGAGGAGGGGCTATGGGGTTGGCAGGAGATGAAGACTTCCCCAGAAATACCCCAGGCCATGCGTCCCTGTCCCTGTTTTCTTGCCCTTGGAGTGTTCAGCCCATGGAAATGGTGAAGTATGAGGATTGTGGATTCTGTTTGAACCATCATTCCAGAAGCATCAGCCTTTCCCTCTGCCCCACGATGCCTGGACCTGCTCTAGGAGGCAGTGGAGCCCACTAAACTTCTAGTACCTCTGGCTATGGTGCCTGCCCTAAATTTCCCATGATCTTGTGTAGTTTAGGTTCTAACTGCATTAACTTGCACACACAAATCTAGACCCAGCTTTTTGCCTCTTTGTGGAGACACTTTAGAGAAAGATAGCAGCATCTGCAGCTGGGCAGCGGCCTTCCAGGGCTCCTCTGTGCCTAGGAAGAGGCTGCCAGAGCCTGTGCCCACAGCTTTCTGCTTTGCTGCATTGTTATAAGCTAATGTCTGAGCTGTCCCCAGAGGGGCCAGGGGAGAGACACTGGGTAATGGGATTACTGTAACAACAGTAATAACAATAACATACCAGTAAGCACGTGCACACAATTGTGGAGAAGGCCACAGTGACTGGGCTGATGCTGGGCCATGGTTGTGGTTAGGGCACCAGGATGGTGGTGGTATTGGAAGGCAGTGGGTGTCAGGCTCGACTCCCTTTCCCATAGTCTCTGGCTGTGAGGACAGTGCTCTCAGGGTGCATGGACCAGCCTTCCTATGGGAGTCTTGGAAAGGGTGGTAGTGGGCTTGTTGGTTCTTTTTTCATTTTTTTAATCTTTTATTGATTTATTTGGTACGCAGCTCAGACTTGTAGTGCTCTTCTTGTCTCAGCCTCCTCAGTGCTGGGATTATGGATGTGTGCCACTATGTGCAGTTTTGTGGCTGGCACAGCATGCCAAGGTTCTAGGACTGGCATGACATGTGGTACCTAGGATCAAATCCAGGTCCTGATGTTTGCCAAGTGGGTGCTTAGACTGTTGAGCTATCTCCCCAGCCTTCTCTTGGTTCCTTATGCCTCTGCTCTGTGCTCCTCTGTCACCTGCACAGAGCTCTTCCTCCTAGGCCTTGCTCATCTCCAGGGGTGGTGATTCGAGCAGGGTGAAGAGTCCATGCCTTAGTTTGATGGCCACAGTAGACCACACCCTGGCTCTGGATTTATGACTAAGTGTCATGTCCCTGCTGCCCAGAATTGTCACAAAAGCCATCATAACATAATAACACTATTACAGTGCTCCAGCTAAAGACCACCTGAATTTGAATCCTGGCATTATCTTAGACTGTGTGGATTTGAGTAAGTTACCTGACTAATTTAGGTTTCAACTTTCTCATCAGAAAGTGGAGATAAAAGTAATCTATCTTGTATTGTGTTATTATGTTTGTAGTAATTGTTGTAGCACATGGTAAACCTTATGAAGGTTTCCTTACTGTCTGTCTCTCTTTCTGTCTTTTTTTCTGGCTCTTTGTCTCTTTCTGCATTGGAAATTGGACCTAAAGCCTTTGCGCTGAGCTAACTCTCCAGCTAAGTCTCCTATTTTTAATTTTGAAAGGGGTCTCCCTAAGTTTTCTAGAGAGGGTTTAACTTTGGGAGCCTCTTGACTGCTTCTCAGAGTGCTGATATCAGGCATGTGCCACTGCATGCACCTGACGGTTTCCTCTTTCATAGTTATTATTTCAGCAGAAACATTTATAGTACCTACAGTGATTCTCCACACTTGGATCCATTATATGTTGTATTGTGCATCTCAAAAATGCAATACCTGTGGAAATAAGATCTTTGTAGATCATTTGGTTAAGATAAAGTCATGGCGAGGGGAGCTCTACCCCACAATGAGTGGTGTCTTCACAGAACAGGAAAATTTAGACACAGATCTGTACAGAAGGAAGACAACCTGAAGACCTGGGACAATCTACAAGCCCAGGAACACCTGAGGCTGCAATAGTTAGGCAGAAGCAGGAACAGATTTTCATCACAGCGTAGACCAAATCAACCCTGCTGACACTTTGATTTTGGACTCCTGGCTTCTAGGACAGCAAGACAATCCATTCTCTCACTTGAGCACCTGGATGTGGCATTTTGTATGATGGGTGTCTGTCTTAGTTCTCTCTTATTTCTGAGGCAAAATACCCAATACCCAAAGATAAGGGGAATAAGATTTGTAAAGGTTTCAGTCCATAATTGGTTGGCTCTAAGGAAGGATGGTGTGGTAGACAGGCATAGACGGGAAACAGCTCATGGTGGGCAGAAGGTAGCAAAATCACCAGAGCTGACCACAGCTCTTTCTATCCCTTGTATCTTACCCATGCTATTCAGGGCAGGTAGCACTCACACCCTCAATCTAGTGCCCTTGAGCCTAACATTGCCCCATGAATCAACTGCAGCATCCCACATTGTAGATCCAGCTACCTGTGAGAAAGCCCCACCTCTGATTGCATGAGGCTTTGGGGGAACACCCCAGCCATAACAGGTATCCATACCCCCTACTTCCCCCCAGCCTGTCAAGCTTTACGTGCCTTGAGCCTCTGCACCTGCCCAGGTGGTCCAGGCTTTGCCTTGTAGGTGACTGGAAATGAGACCAGTTTAGAGCTCAGATGCACCACCTTCTGCCTGCCTTCCTTCCTTCCTCCTTGCACTCCCTGCCTCACTGGTGCTCCAAACAAGAGGAAATGGAGACAGAAGAGAGAACAAGTCCCTGGAGAAGATAAGACAAGGTGGGATTTGGCCTGAACAGGTCTGCCCTCAGCTCTCCTGTCTCCTGGAGTCCTGCTTGAGTGTGTCTGTGCATATGTGTGAGGACAGAGCACAACCCTCGTTATGCTGCTATCCTCATGGCCATGACTTATAGACTTACAGTTAGGCTGTGCTGGACAGAGGAGACCTGTCCCTAGAGTGGGCAGTAGCACTCCCCATGCAGCAGCCTGTGCCAAGGCCCTCTGAAGCATACCTTGGCAGCCCACCTCAGGCATCTCCCTCCAAAGAACAGGTTGTACTCTTGCATTTGGGGGAACAGTTCTGACTGGATCACGAGGGGACACAGCAAAGTGAAGGGTGCAGGTCTCACCTGCAGGGAACTTGCCATCCATGTGTGTTGGATAACTATTGATTCCAGACAGGATATAATGAGAATTGGGTAGGGAGAGGGACTTGGGAGGGTTGGGCAGAGACAGAGACGAGGGTAACCTTCAGGAAAGAGGTGGCAGTAGAGTTGGCTGTATGACGCTGACATTGCTGCTGGGGCAATGGCAAAAGCAAAGACGGAGTCACTGGTATATGCAGGGTGTGTCTGGGCAGGTAGGTGATGATCCTGGAGATATAGTGCCTGGTGCCTGTCCACAACAACATAGCTGTGTAGGGGACCCAAGGGGTGGTAAACGGGTACAGTGCAAGTCGTGTTCTGGTAAGGCCTGTGAACAAGAGAATGGGATTGGAAACACATGGTGGGAGCCCTAGGAAGACACTGATGCATAGGTGGTGGGAAGAACTAGGTGAAGTGGGATTCACTGTTCTTGGGAGAGACAGGTTTTGACAGGTGAGGAGGAGGCGGGGGAATTGGGCCTGAGTGAAGGGAGAGTGCTTTTGTTCTGAGGAGAGTGGGTGGGACACAGACCTAGCACAGGGGGATTCTTGCTGCACCACATGTGCCCCATGCTCTTCTGGGAAGAAGTGAGCAGGGGGGGAAAGGGGAAGCCCTGTTGTGGATACACACTCCCTTTCCTTTGCTGGAAAGATAGCCCCAGCTGTGACTTTTATTTCTTTTTTTTTTTGTATATTTGGTACAGGGTCTCACTACACAGCTTGGACTCATAGTGATCCTTCTATTTTCAGCCTCTCCAGTGCTGGGATTATAGGCTTGCACCACCGCGTGTGCACCAGCCAGCATGGCATGTTGTACCAGGGATTGAATCCCAGTCCCTGGGCTTGCCTAAGCAGGTGCTTAGTCTGCTGAGCTATCTCACTGGCCCTTAGCTGTGGCTTTTACATTGCCTCTGGCCACAATCTTGCATGGCAGGGTGGAGAGGTCAAGAGTGCTGCCTTTGTGGATGCTGGGAAATCATGGGTGCCTGAGCTAGACAGATATGCTTATGCAGTTGGACAGAACTGTGATGCATCTTTACAGTTCACCTTTAAGGGAAGAAGTATTATTCCGCTTGGGCCTCTATAACAAAACCCTGGAGACTACGTTCCACAACATTTATTTTCTATCATAGTTCTGGAGGCCAAGGTCATGTCTGTCAGAATTGATGGTCTGATGAGAGTTCTCCCTTTGGGCTGCAGGTGGCTGCCTTTTTTTTTTTCTTTTGACAGTGTTGAGGATAGAACTCAGGGCCTCAGACATGGTAAGTGGGGGCTGTACCACAGAGCTACACCACAGTGCTCAGATGGCTGTGTTTATACTGGTCTTCACTAGGTCTTTAGTCTTTTCCTCTCCTAAAGTCATCAGCTGGATGGATCAGTCTTAGCTCATTTAACCACCTCCTGTAGGCCCTGTCTCCAAATACAGGCAAGTGAGGGTAGGATTTCAGCACAGGCATTTGTGGATACACATTTGTGAGTGAAAGATGCGTGTTGCTGTTGGAAATTCCTCAGCATCAGGGTGCCTTGTCCCTGATCTTGAAGACCCTGTCTGGTAGGAGCTGTCTCAGAATCCCAGGATCTCTACATATTTCTATGGGAGACCTGTCTGGTGTCCTTCAGCACCTTTGAGTTCCTCCTGCTTCCCCATCCGTTCAGGATCAGAAGGCCTCTTAGACAGGCTGTCCTGCAGGGCACCCTGCTATCTTTCCCAGTCCCACTAGAAAGAACAGTTGAGCTTCCAGGCGGAGGAAATTCTTGCCTTTCATCCCCTTTGGGGAAAAGTCTGGAAGTCAGTCCTGAGGAATGAAATCTGACAGGGCTGCTGAGGCAGAGACCTGGAGGGGAGCGGGACACCTTTCCTCACCACCTCGGGCTCTCCTCCACATCCTTGCTTCCTGCTGCTCCTCCTTTTCCTGTCTCTGTTCCCTCCATGGCACTTCACCTCCATCCTGGGTTAGAACCCTGCCTCTTTGTAAAAAAGCCTTTGTCTTGGGTGTTTTTGGATATAAAACAGTTTAGAAAAGGTAATAAACTCCCACAAGTCTACCATTCACACCCAACAGTTGTCATGATTTTTGCCACATTTATTTTTCTTTCTTCCCCTCTTCCTGAAGTAAACTAAAGTGAAATCCAGCCATTAATCATGTTCATTTACCTCTGCATCCCCAATTGTCATTTCTGACCAGAGTTCTGCCCCTGCATTCACTGTCCACCTCTCTGTGACCCCAAGGCCACCAGCAGTGTCCTGCCTGCTGCACTGCCTGCTCCTGCTTGTTTCCCCTGTGGGTGTGACATTTTGGTAAAATAAAGGGGAATTTAAAAGGCAAACTGGATAGTGAGAAGGTACAACAGATTAAACCCTGGGGCCTGACTTTGTAATCAAATTGCTAAACTGTGTTCTCCCTAGTTGAAGCTCCTCCTCAAGGCCAGAGGTGCTGTGGGACCTGCCACTCCTTTTTTCTGGTCACAGGAAAAGTAATCATTTTCTAAATGGTCCCACAGATGCTGAAGAGAGGTTCATTAGTTCTCCCAGGGGCCACTGTCACTTCTGGGAGTACAAGCAGACCCAGCTCTGGAAAAATCTAGGTCGTTTTCTTTCATGCCGTGAAGAGCTCCCCAGAGCTTTGATGAGAAGTGCTCTGACCAGCCTGGGCCATAGGCACCTGGCACCTGGGGGGCTTCGTGTGGCAGTGGTGTGGAGGTGGTGCTGGTGTGGTTGGGGCTTCACAGAGGCCACTGAGGACTCTGACCTAGGTTGGTGGATGGTTCCACGGTGTCTCCTGGTCTTCACATGCGCCAGAGGAAGTTTTATGATTCCATCTCATTCCTTACTTACAAATGAATTTCTCTCCTTCCTTTGGTAACTCAAGCTGTGTTTATAGAAAAATATCAGAGTCTAGAATAAACAGTTCCTATCAGCCCCGAGGGCCAACAGGGGCCACAGGAGAACCGGTGGGTCTCTTCTCTAGTGAAGAAGAGGGCCGAGGCGTGGCTGCAGCTCTACCCAAGTCTCTTTTTTGCATCCTGTGGCTGGAGTGGTGGAAGCTCTGGAGTCCAGCAGCTTCATGTTCAAGTACTCTTCCAGCCATAGCTGACCATACCACGTCAGGCAGGTTATGCAGCCTCTCAGAGCCTCAGATTCCTCACCTGTAGATCCTGGAAAGGGTTGCTTTGAAGAATTTGTCAGGTCAGACCCTGATCACTACTGGAGCTCAGAAATCTGCTTTCTTTGTCCCTTGAGTTGGTGCTCCCATGTCTCTCTAGCAGTTGGTGCAGGGTACAGGAATCATCGGCCAAAGAAATATGGGTGCCATTCCCCAGGAATGTTTGCTCTTTCCTCTCATCGTAGTATCAGTGAAACGGGACATATTATCTCCATTTTTCATATTAGAAAAGTGAGGCTCAGGGAGGAGAAGAGGATTGTGCAGTGGCCTAGTGAGTGTGTAGGTGAGGCTCGGGTATGGAGGAGCTTGAGGCTGTATGGTAGCAGCAGGAAATGCCGGGCCCCTGACCTTCAAGCAGAGAAAATAAGCATGGGCTAGGTGGTGGCTGGTCTTTGCTGACTCAGGGTCTCCCCTCCAATCATTCTTCATTCACCCATCTCAGATTGTTCAGCAGTTTCTGTGCTGTTAGCTCATGATGTACTGCCCAGACAACCTGATTGGCCATCCTGTCCTTCACTGTCTTCCTGGAGGTTTTTTTTAATTTGAATTAGAACTGGCAGAGACTTTTGTGTTCATGTTTTCTTGCTCTGCCTACATTGTTCCAGAGCAAGGCTGAGAACACAGAGGTAAAATGACTTTCCCAAGTCACACACTCTGATGTGAGGCAGGGAGATGGCTCTTACAGATTGTTGTGTCTGTTAGGCAGCTCTGCTTTCCCACTGAGTCCCTTTATCCCCATTGTTGTGTGTTCCTTCAGGGTAGATTGGGGTGTCTGACTGCTGTACAGGCAGTCTCTCTGCCCTTGAAATGCCCTTGAAATGGTCTCTCTGCCCTTGTTGAGAGTAGAACAAGAAATGCCACAAACTGTAGCCTGAGGGATTGATTGGGTCTACACTAGCAATAAGCTGCCCAGATCAGCTCTCCTGGGTGCCGATGGCCCTGTATCTTTGGAAGATGCGCAGTTACTTGCCTCCAGTCCTGAGAACCTCAGCAGTTTGGGACTTGAAGTGATCCTATGAAGGTCTGAGTATAAGGCTGAACCCTGACCTAGTGTTGTAGGCACAATTTGCGAGGAAAACAGTATAGGACACATAAAATAATTACAGGATTATTTTATAGTAAATCACCCAAAGAATCAAGTTCAAAAGAATACAGGAGAGCTGTCCACACACTAAAGACCCAGAGAATCCAACTGAGGGCCTGGATTCCACAGCATTGTCCTGAAAGAGTCCAGCTGGAGGCCTAAGGCCCGTGCCAATGTCTCATGCAGGCCTGTTCTTTTTTTTTTTTTTTTTTTTTGCAGGACTGGGGTTGAAACTCAAGACCTTGCACTTGCCAGGCAGGCACTTGTGCCACAGAGCTATCTGCCCAGCCCTGCAGGCCTGTTTCAAGGTTCTATGCTAGGAAGCCCCAAAGATCAGCAGTGGAAGATAGAAAATCTGTGCCAGCAGGACAAATGACCTGTGATAGTAGGCTTAGGAATCTGTACTTGAATCAATGCTCAAAGTAAGGACCAGAGCTCCCCGGAAAAGTACCACAGCCATCCTCAGCATCAGTGAGGCCCTGAGCTTCTCTGATGATAACAGGCAAGTTCGTATCAGGAGAGGTGCATGACAAGCTCCTCCAGGAGACTGAAGAGCGTACCTCCTTTCCCATTGGAGCCAGAAAGCAGTGTTCAAAGTAAGGACCAGAGCTCCTTCAAAGTGAACCACAGCCATTCTCAGTGACAAGGTCCCAAGCTCCCCCAGCAATGGGAACAGCTATGTTCACATCAGGAGAGTCAGCAAAACAAGCTCCTTCAGGAGAACCAACAGCCCCAGGAGAAGAAACAGATCTCAACAGCTTCTCTTCTTTCTCTCTAGTTCCCCTTTTTATTTTGTTGTTAACAATCCTCAGCTGGGCCCTTCATACCCAGCATCACACAGATTCATTTCAGTTGGGTGTCACAAGTTGACTGCCAGTTGTCAATCTACCACACTTGGTCTCCTTCCTTGAAGCCAGTAGGAAATTCTCTCTCCCTGCTACATGAGGTCAGAAGGCTCCCCAGAGATGGATCAAGCTTCTTGGGCCCCACCTCACCCATGAGCTGGAGCTCACAGCTCAGGCATATAGTCCAGGAGGGGAGGTGTACCTGCCTTCTTGAGGCCTGTATTTGGGGAAATGCACTGTGTTGTAGGCATACGCAAAGCCTGCCTTTGAGAAGGTCACAGCTTCAGGAAACAGCCTGGTCCTTGGCTTGGTTTGTTGCACGGGGGCTGCAACTCCTCTGTCCTGAACTGGCATGTTTCCAAGATGAAAATGGGAAAACAGAGCAGAGAGTGCAGCTCATCCTGTTCTGGAGGAGCTTGTGCCTGTTTCCCACGCCTGCCTGCCTTGGATGTCTCTAGGGGGCTCTGTTACGTCTAGATTTATCCAGGGGACAAAGCTCTAGGCGGGGCTGTAGTAATGTTCTGTGGGGTTCTTCTGGGTGTTGGTACTGGGTGGGCAGACAGGCAGGCATCTCGGTCACCAGCTGTCCTAATAGGCATGTGCATGTTTAGGGCTATTTAGGGCAGTCATTGGATGAGCATATTACCATGGCTGCCCTTCTGTATTATTTGCTTGTTTGTTTTGTTTTTAGCCTGAGGAAAGATCCAGATGTTTCTAGTTCTTTAAATTCTCTCTCTCTCTCTCTCTCTCTCTCTCTCTCTCTCTCTCTCTCTCTCTCTCT
>PVKN010001822.1:0-47559 GCA_004027915.1 Capromys pilorides | reverse complement strand
TTCTGCAGGTTGACAGTATAGAGCTCTAAACTCTGAGCTTTTATCAACAATGGGTTGTTAGTCAAATATTCTATATGACAGTTATGATTTTCAAGAGTATCAGAAAAAAGTTACATAGATTTATTTTTTTAAAAATCTCTAATATTGTTTTTTTTTTTTTTTTTTTTTTTTTAAAGCTGGGTTGTCACTCACTGGTGTAGCACTTGCCTAGTATGCTTAAAGCCTTGTATTTGTTTCCTAATATCATAAAAACAAATCAAAACAAAGAACCATGCCTATAATCCAGCAAAAAGGGAGCAATTTCCATGCCTACATTTCCAGCATTCAGAAGACTGAGGCAGAGCCCAACCTAGGCAATTTAACGACTTAGTGAAACTCTCTCTCTCTCTCTCTCTCTCTCTTTGTGGAATCGGAGATTGAACTCAAGCCCTTCGCTTGCCAGGCAAATGCTTATTCTACTGAGCTATCTCCCCAGCCCCTGAAACCTTATCTCAAAAGAAAAAAAACTGAGTGTAGCGGTGCGTGCCTGCAATTCCACTCAGGGGGCTGAGGCAGGAAGATTGTCATGAGTGAGTGTGCAGCCAGGCTAGGCTACACATTGAATTTAAGGCCAGCCTGAACTACCTAGTGGGACCCTATCCCCAAAAAAGTGGCAGAGGGTGGGGTCCCTGTCCCTACTATTAAGAAAAAGAGCAATTAGCATTTTGCCTTTTTTTTTTTTTTTTTTTACAATTTTGGGATAAATTCTTCTTCCATACACAGATTGTGCTACATGTCTTACCTAAAAGGGATGAAGATAATTGAATTGACTCAAGGCAGTTGAATTTTATTTTCAAACTGCAGGTCACAGCTAGATAATGGAATGGTGGAATGTAAGTGAATAGTGTTTGAAAACTAGAATTTTTTAAAAAATTAAACTGAATCAAGTAGAATGTGAGAGGACATCAAACATAAGATCAGGTATCAAGGTTGTATCTCTCTCTTTTTTTTTTTTTTTTTTTTGTGTGTGTGTGTTATTGGACTTTTAGAACAAAATCTCTGGCCTGGGGGTCCTTACAGACAAGACTCAGCTAACCACTCTCCTTAAAATGCCAGTCATACTCTCAAACCGGAAAAGAGCTCAATCAATGTGGTCATGTTGGAAGCACAGAGAAAGAAGTCCCAGATTTGTCTTTGAGGGGCTGACAAAAGCTTTGGTGCTTTAGACATCAGGGGAACATAAGGGCTGGAGCTAGCTGTGCATAGCTGGCAGCATAGATGTTGCTGGTCAAGCTGTGGCCTGCTTGATTTATACATCAGGAGTGGCTGGCTCTGGGAAAGCCATCTTCACTCACAGGCACAATTCTAGAACCATTGCGAGGAACAGCTTCTATTTAGGGGAAACTTTTGTTCATGCTGTAGGGTACTAGGTCCTACTTGGGAACAGTTGCTTCCTAGATGGGGTATTACTTCTATTTGGTTTGCCACTACTTGGAGTACTTTCATCTCTTTCTTGTAAAGATGTTTGTCAGGCCTGGGGAGATAGCTTCGTGGCACAAGTGCCTGCCTGGCAAGTGCAAGGTTGTGAGTTCGAATCTTGGTCCCGCAAAACAAACAAACAAACAAAAAAAGATGTTTGTTGACTGGATCTGCTATTCCTATGACCAAGAAAGACTGCAGGAGGGAATACCTGGAAGAAAACAGTTAAAGGGAAAAATGGAATCAAAATGAACAGTGGAGTTAATGTGGTGACTGGGCCCTTCTTCATGATGTATATAAAACGCAGTTCCTGGGGACCAGGGACATGGCTCAGTGGCATAAGCACCTGTCTGGAAAGTGTAAGGTCCTGAGTTTGATTCCTGGTACAAATTTTAAAAAAGCAATTCCTAACCTGGTAATGATAAAAAGTTAAAAAAAAAAAAAAAAAACCTGACTTAGACCACTGAAGACTCATCCTGGGGCTCCAAAAAGATTCATGCAAAACTCAGTTACTTGGACTATGATGATTAAATTCAAGGTTTTGCCCTTAAGAGAGTAGGGAACTGGTTGTATGTGAAGGACCGCCTGAGCAGCTCTCCTTGAAAGAAGAGCGACTGTCTCCATTTTGACTGAGTCTGACCCTATTCCCTTGTATTAAAATGTACAGAACTGGCTAGGACTTCTCATTATCCTTTCAATCGGCCTTAAGCAATGTGTATTGGTCTAGCCGAGGTGCTGGTGGTAATTTTTAAAAATGGCACGCGTGTTTCCCTGATGACAGGATGAATAGCCAATGCTCCACAGTGTCAGCTGGGATCAAGCCTTGAGATAGAGACTATGACTTCCTGGGGCTTGAAAGATTACACATCAGAGCTGAAGCACCAGACCCGCAAAATATTAGATACTAGCTCAATAGCATAATGCAAATTACTTCCTTTGTATATCTGAGTATGGTGGAGGTGAATGCAGACCTCCTACCTAGCCCAGCTCACAGTGCTCATCTTCTTCCCACAATTCCCTTCAGTGCTCACTTCCCAAAATTCCTTTTCACAAGCCACTCCTCCTTCTCCAATGAATAAAGCCCGAGTGCAGCCCTGGGTCAGGCTCTTGGTTCTGGAAAGCCATCTTCATGGCTGGACTTAGGGCCCCTTGGCTCCCCAATAATTATATATATATGTCTTAGTGTCTTTGTTATTGCCATGGGTTGCTCTGGGAGTGGTAGATTGGAATTAACTTGGTGGAATTCCAATAACAGGTTTTAGGATTGTAAGTTTAGACTTCTTGGGCCAAGGCGAGAACTAGGAAGGGACTCCGACAGTTGTAGGACTGTGTGTCATACAATGAGACTGACAAAGTGACACTGGGTTCTATTGTTCTCATTCTCAAAACCCAGGAGTTGGGATAAATGCCTTATCTTGGCTGCTTTTGACTTCATCTATTTATTTACTGTATTTTTGAGGCATGCAGTTCAGGTTGGCCTTGAACTCTCAGGGATTCTCCTGTCTCAGCCTCTTGAGTGCTGGGATTACAGGCATGTGCCACCCCATGCCTGGCATGCTTTGTGACCTTAAATGATCTATTTTCTGCCTCATTATACTAAGTTAAAATGGCCTAAATAGCATGAGAGTCATTTGCTATTTCCTTTTGTGACATTACTTGTCACTCAACTATCTGTTCTCCATCACTGACATAATAATTGAAATTTTAAGTAAACGGCAACCCAGATAAAGACTACATTTCCCAGCTTCCCTGGAACCAGGTAAGATCATGTGACTAGGTGTTGGCCACTGTCTTGTGTGTACAGAAGTGACGCCTGTGGATTCAGTCTTAAGTCCTTAAGTGACGGGATTGTGTCTTCTTTCTCCTTTTCCATTATGCTGCCTGAAAAGACTCATCTGGGACCACTCAGATGAAGCAACACCTTAGGGATAAGACCAGTAAAACAGGAGGCATCGGAGTACCTTGCTTGTTACGCTAGGCTTAGATTATTACACAAGCAAGACATGAAATTTATTTTTATTTATGCTACTGTTATTTTGAGTCTTTTATAGCACTTTAACCCATATCCTATCCAGTGTCCTCTTCTTATTATTAGCTGAAAATAATGGAAGTCTGAGGACTAGTATAGACATTTGGCAGATCTGATATTTTGTTTTGAGACAGGATTTCATGGGCTGGTGAAATGGCTCAGCGGTCTAAAGCACCTGCTTAGGCTACTGCAGGGACTGTGGTTTGATCCTCGGCACCACATACTGTGCCAGCCCTACCCCCAGCGCAGGCTGAGCCAGCCATTAAAAAAAAAAAAAAAAAAAGAGAGAGAGAGAGAGAGACAGGATTTCACTACATAGTTCAGCTTGTCCTTGAACTCATTATGAGGCTCAAGCTGGCCTCAAACATCCAGCGATCCTCCTACCTCAGTATCCTGAGTGCTATTATCACCACTGTGCACCACCTCATCTAGCTTAGCATATCTGACTTTAAGGACCTTAAACCATATTACTACACAAGTGAGTTTTTGTGTCTAGGCTCTGAAAGCCACACTCTGAGCATTAGATAAATGGTCAGGGAGAGGAAAAGAAGACAAACTACATATATATATATATATATATATATATATATATATATATATATATATAAATTTTGGCTTTTGAGATACAGTCTCTATGCAGTACAGCCTGCCCGAGCTGATCTCAAACCTTGAGCAATCCTCTTGTCTCAGCCTCGTGAGTGCTGGGATTACAGGCACATACCACCATGCCTGGCAAGAAATAATTCTTGCCTGTGACATGTACTGCTTAGTTATATGAAATTAGGTGGAGTGGTACATGCCACATGCCTTTGTGCCAAAGCTGAATTCCCATGGCACAGGCTCTTAAGTGCTTCTGGACCCAGACTCTCCAATGCGTCATTAGCCTGACATCAATCAGGTTGTGCCCAGAGATTTTTCCAAACATATTGTGCAATATATTGGTTCTGATGGGGAATGACTGGTAACTATCTCAAAAGAGACAAAAGTGAAACTAATGGAGTAAGGGCAGTTAGCTATAGCTGTCCTAGGGGTTATAAGTTTGAGGAGATGTGACTCAGGTAATGATGTGGTTTAAATACATGGATGCCAGCTATAAGATTGACCTTAACCTCCTGAGTGCTGGGATTAAGGTGTGCACCACCATACCTGGCTGGGACCAACCTCATTCTATGGCGCTAGCTGATTGTGTCACGTTAGTCAGGTACTAAAAGTAACAGTCTCTTTTACTGTCCCTTGGTTGGTATGACAGTATGATGATAGGGCAGATGGCCATTCCACAGTTCGTATGTTACATGCTCAACCATATTCTGAACGTTTATTGTCTTGACTTTGGTTCTAAATTCTCAGGGAAAAATTGGCTGGATACAGCAAGTGCTCCTAGTGCCTTTTGCCGCTTCTGTTGGAACATCTCTGACTTCAGCTGTTGCTCCTGGGGACAGCTCCTTTGAGCCCCAATGGTTTCTTACCTCAAAGCCCAGCCTGTGTTTTGTTTTGATTTTGTTTTACCTTGTAGTGTGCTGCTTATTTATTGAAGATTTCAGGGTAGCAGCAGGAACAGGCAGAAGGGCAGGGTGAGCACAAAGGGATCTTTGTAACTCACCCATCCAGTATTTATAGGGTTGGACATCCATTGGTTTCTCCCACTGTCTCTCTTTTCTGATGTCAGCAATCTGTATGGTCTCCTAAGTTTAAACTTAGTGATTAGGGTGCTCTTGTGCTTATGACTGGACAGAAGGGAGGTGGCCCACACAACTTCCTCCTTTTTTTGGACTATGAAAGTATGCAAAACCATTAGGGGTGGTGTAATGTTTATAGCTGAAGGAAGGGAGTGACTGAGCTGCTTTGTTTCTAACTGTACTACTCCCCGATGAGTACCCTGGTCCCTAAAATCTCTGAGGGGAGTGAGAGAGGAAATTCTGTCTTCTGTAGCTACTTTCAGCAGTCTCAGTATTTGTCCCGGGGCTTTTCCTAAAGCTTCTACAGTTCAGTCAATATGCATGTGTGTGACAGGCGCATGGGCGATCAGCACGCAGGTCTTGGCAGGTGACCTAAACCAAGGCAACTGGGTACAACCAAAGCTGAGACTAGGCTTCCTGCCTGAGAAATCACGAGAGAAAATCTTAACTTCCACTGGCTTTAGAGCTGCAAATGTAAGAAGCGGACACAGAGAAACAGCCAGGAGTGGAAAGGGACAATGTTGGTTTACAAGCTCTTGGGTAAGGCAAGCAAAGAACTGCAAAGCATACACCCAGTGGTGAGAGAAAGCAGTTACATTTATTGAAGCCCATGAGCAGAGAAATGGTGCCAGGCACACAGACAAACTGGGCTTTAAGGCTCAAGAGCGACAGAGGGGGCAGTGAGGCATATGCTTTGTTCTGGGGTTGTATGGAATGGTTTTAGGGTATCGCCAGAGTTCAAGCAAGTGGAGGGTTGTGATCTCCTCTGACCCCACCGTTCTAATTGCTCGAGGAACACTGGGAGGGAGAGACGGACCCTTTTTCAATTGCAGCCTGGGGTCTCTAACCGCTCTGGAAGTTACTGTCAACTCTATTTCTCTACCTGTTTACTTGTCCCATGTCTAGACTTAAGGAAGATTAAAAAAAAAAAAGCCACCAAACCCATGCAGCAAGGGAAAGAAGGTTGTGAGAAGTAAAATGTGGTGATGCTAGATCTTAATCCGGGATCAGATATCGTGGTGCACGTCTGTAATCCCATTACTGGGGAGGCTGATGCAGGACTACCCCAGTTTGGGGTTACATAGTTGAAGGCTAGTCTGAACTACATAGCGCGAACAGACTAAGAAAAAAACTTAATCTGGAGCTCCTAAGGTAAAGGAAGGAGCCATTCAAGAAGCATTCGGGGAAGGCGACCTCAAACTGAGGGCGGGCAAATCTGAAAGAGGGGCATCAAAGCTGAAATCTCGACAGGTCTCCAGCTCTGGAGTGGACCTGTGCACCACAGAGGAATATGGGAGTTGTCAGCCTGGAGGGTAAAGGTGCAGCCTCGGCGGTGAACACAGTGGCCTAGGAAAGGTGTGGAGTGAGAAGCCGACCGAACTGTGAAAGTCTCCAAACACCCCCAGCCAGTGCCGGTTCCCGACACCACCGGTCCTCGCCGTCTCTGGACGGTCCCTCGTCCCTGAATTCTCCGGACGACCCTTCGCTGCAGTAGACGCGGACCCCCGGATCGCAGACTACTGCGCCACCGCCCCCTGGCCTCGAGACAGCCACTCAGGAGCAAGCGGCACGGAGGCGGGGCGGGGCTCGGCTGGCCAGGACGCTTTCCCGGCGGCCGGAGGCTGCGCCGGACGCGCCCGCTGCGTGGTGACATCAGTGCGCCCGCGCACAGGGGGAGGGTGGGAGCTGTGGGCCGCAGACGCTGGCGCTCGGGTAACTCAGGCTGGGCGGGGGGAGGAGGGAGGAAGGGGCGGGGCGGAGAGCCCACGGAGTGTGGGGTCGCGGTCAGGATCCCGGCAGGAGCCTCAAGGACGCTCAGGACTGAGTTCTTCCTCCATCAGGCCCTGCCTGGCCTGGTGATGGAGTTTCCGGACCTCGGAGCTCACTGTTCCGAGCCCAGCTGTCAGCGCTTGGGTGAGGGGCGGAGCGCGTGGGGGGTGGGGGGGGAGGCGGGGCGGGGCGGCAAGGGGTTTCGGTCTTGGGGTCGGACCCGGAGGTTAGGCTTCCGGGCTGGCAATGTCGTGGAGGGCGGGGCTTGAAGTTGGGGGCGGTGGCTAAGGGGCGTGGCCAGGGAGCGTGTACTAGGGAGGATGTCAGATGGGGTAGTGTTTTCCTTCCCAAGTGGCATCCTTGAGTGAGGAAGGACATCCAGGTCCCAGTAGACGGACTTGCAATCAGACTGACTTGTTGCAGATTTTCTGCCGCTCAAGTGTGATGCCTGCTCCGGCATTTTCTGCGCAGACCATGTGGCCTACGCCCAGCATCACTGTGGATCTGCTTACCAAAAGGTGAGGGGGAGGTTGTGAGAGTGAAAGGGGGTGGAGGACAGATGCTTGCAGAACCCTCGGCATCTGCCTGCTTCACATCTTCCCTGTTGTCTTCTTGAGCTCAGTACAGGGAACGTTGTGTTTTCTTGCACATTTGTGGGGCTGGGGTACTCAAATATCGGTCACCCACTGGACCATGACTGCTCTGGGGAGGGGTACCCAACCAGCCGGGCAGGGTCGCTGCCGGGTCTCCTCACCTTTGAGTACCTCCCATACCCTTAGAGCCAACTCAACCTCTATCCTTACAATCTGGGAAGCTGCAGTTCTGTCCCTATTGGGCAGGGGAGTCTTTTTTAAGTTTTCACGTACATGGTTTTCCACACTGTCTGGAGGAACTTCTCTCCTGACTCCTAGGATCAGAGATGTGTTAGATGGAAACGGGCCACAGACTGACCCCTGCCCTTTGACTGTAGGATATCCAGGTACCAGTATGTCCTCTCTGTAATGTGCCTGTTCCTGTGGCCAGAGGTGAGCCCCCTGATCGGGCTGTGGGAGAGCACATTGACAGAGACTGTCGCTCTGACCCAGCACAGCAAAAACGCAAGGTGAGTGATGGTAGTGTTGATTCTTCACAACCTAGCTGAGACTGTAGATGCCTGGAAAGCTAAACATCGAACTCCAGTGAACTGGCTGGAGAAGGGCTAGCAACTCAGTCACAAACCTCTCCCCTTTATTCCAGATCTTCACAAACAAGTGTGAACGTTCTGGGTGCCGGCAGCGAGAGATGATGAGGCTGACTTGTGAACGTTGTGGCCGAAACTTCTGCATCAAGCACCGGCACCCCCTGGACCATGACTGTACTGGGGAGGGGTACCCAACCAGCCGGGCAGGGTAATTGCCGCAGGGCCTCCTCCTCACTTTTGGGAACCTCCCATGCATTCGGAGCCAACTCAGTCTCTATCCTTACAAGCTGAGAAGCTGCAGCCCTGTCCCCGTTGGCCAGGGGAGTCTTTTTAAGTTTTCAATCAAGTATGTGGCTTTCCACGCTGTCTGGAGGACCTTCTCTCCTGACTCCTAGGTAAGTCATGTTCCTGGAAGCAGGCTAAGAGTCTTTCTTCCCTACAGACTTGCTGCCATCTCCAGAGCACAAAGCCAGGCTTCTGCAGGCACTGTCCCCAGCCCAAGTCGGACCTCACGTTCCTCTACTTCTCCCAGCAGGTAGGCCTGCCCACTGCACCTCTCCATTTCTTCCCCTTCACCTTTCTGACCTCAGCTGCTTGAATATCTCCTATAGAGCTACAACCCAGTCTCCACCCCGGACAGCCCCTCCAGTGATTACTTTGCAGAATGGCTTGGTGAGTTGGGGAGAGGCTGACTGGACAGAAGGAAACCCACGAGAGTAGAGCCCAAAGCAGTTTGTCTTTTTTCTCCCTTTGCAGAGTGAGGATGAGGCTCTGCAACGTGCTCTGGAATTATCCCTAGCAGAGACCAAACCCCAAGTCCCAAGGTATCTACTATGGGAGAAAAGAGGATAGGATGTGAGCAGGGGGTCACTTTGGGGGGAGGAGTATGACCGCATCAACCCAGACGAGACATAGGAGCTTGGGCTCAAGATTAAGATAAACCATCTGGGCACCACGTGTATGGCTGTAATCCTAGCACTTGGGAGGCTGAGGCTGGAGGGTCACCGTGTATTCAGGACCAGCCTAGACTAGACCCTGGGATGTGAGGGTGATCGGCTGTAACACGGCAGCCCATTGATTGCCAGGGTCATATGGCTGATCTGATGGTGAGGCAGTTGTCCCCTTCCTCCCTCACTGCTCCATATGTGGTCCCCCCCACCTGTACACTGGGTGGAAGGTGACCACTCCTAACAGATGACTATTTCTTCGGTCAGGGGTATACAAGTAGCCATGCTCCCCTGCTAGAACCTCTAAGCAAGCTCTCAAAATGAGACCCTGACTCAAAAAATAAACCAAAATAAAAGTGAGCTGTATAAGCCTTAACAAGCTCTTTAACCCACAAGGAACTAACTTCCTCTATATAATGGGAATAATGCTAATCCATACCCTGAGGCCAGACCCAGAGGATCTCTTCACAGAACAGGTGCTCAAATGTTAGGTACTATGTTAGGCCTACTTAAGCTGTTCCTCCTTCCAGTTCTCAGGAGGAAGAAGACTTGGCTCTAGCTCAAGCCCTCTCCGCCAGTGAGGCAGAGTACCAGCGGCAGCAGGTATGAGGGTGGTGGGGTAGAGATGGGAGCCTTCGAGTGCTAAGAACTGGGCAGGGGATGTCTTTCAAGTGTTGAGTGCTGGGATGGCGGTTTTCTTGCTTTTACTGTGAGAACAGTCCAGCCTGCACTCTGAATTGGGGCCTGCCTCTTTTCCTTGACTTTGTACCTTGTCTCCTCCTCTCCTTGCTCCAGACGCAGAGCCGCAGCTTGAAGCCATCCAACTGCAGCCTGTGCTAGGGTCCTGGGCTTGGGGAGGGAGGCTCAGCTGAGGAGGACTGTGGCCCTCATACCTCCAGGGTACACAGGGAGAGGAGGTGCGGAGCAGCGTGGAGGACGAAGACAAGCAGCAGTGAGGCGGAGGCTGCTCTCAAAACGTCAGTAGGAAGCTTGCCAACCGCCTAGAAAGGCCCTTGCTGGCGTTCTGGCTGCAGAGAGTGGCTGCGAATTGCTGACTTTCCTGGAGGCTGGCCAGGAAAGCCCTCAACCCCTTTCATTGTTACCCCTCTTACCTGGGGCTGTCCCCACTCAACATGCAGTGGAGCTGGGAAGAATAAAGATCTTGGCCATCAGTAAGATATGAGTGTTGTTTTTCTTTTCCAACACAATACAGAAAAGTGTCTTCAGGGTAGACATCTATTGCCCCCACACAACAAAGCCATCATGATCCTTGAGTAGTCCACACTTTTATTTCCCTCAAAAGTGCTTTTTTAAAAGGCCCCTTTCCCTCAGACAGCACCACACCCCTACACCAGGATGAAATAAGCCAGGGAAAAGGGGTACATCTTCTTCCCCTGAGTTAGCCTTTTGGAGGGAACAGGCCATGGCTTGTCACTATGCCATGGGCTGAGGTTTGCTGTCTTCAGATGCTTCTTCCTGGCCCTGCTGTTGCAGCTGCCACATGTTGGCGTATACCCCTCCTCGAGATAACAGAGCCTCGTGCCTGGGGAAGGAGGCAAGTGTGAGTTCCATCCACTAGGTGCACCTTCGAGGGCTTGCCATGGTCCGCAAAGGGGGCAGCAAAGGGGATGCTCCCACCACAGCCCCTGCCCTGCTCATCTTGTGCATCTCACCGTCCTCTTTCCACGATACAGCCATCCTTCAGGACAAGGATTTGGTCAGCATTGACCACAGTTGAGAGCCTGAGAAGTCAAGAGGTGTGTTACTTACTGCACCACCACAAATGGCCCACAATGCCACCCACCCCATCCTATAACCTTGTACCTGTGTGCCACCACAATGGTGGTACGGCTGGCACAGACCTTAGCCAGAGACGCTTGGATGGCCCTCTCATTAGATGTATCCAATGCTGACGTTGCCTACAGAGAGGTGGGTAAAATGTCCCTGACCCCCAAAGACCACAATGGGAAGATGATGCCAAGCTGCTAGCTTAGCTAGCTTAGGAATAAACAGTTGGAGTTTGAGAACTAAAGGATTTGGTGAAACATGGGACAGTGATACTTGTGCTAGGCAGGAAATAGCCCAGCAGGAATGACAACGGCACAGACGGGGAAGACATGAAAAAGCTGCCTGGGCCTCACCTCATCCAGCAGAATGATGTCTGGAGCTTTGAGAATGGTGCGCGCGATGGCAACTCGCTGTTTCTCTCCGCCGCTTAGCTTCAGGCCCCGCTCACCCACCTGTGTTTCATACCCTGTGGATATTGCCCACCTCCCTCAAGTCACACATAATAAACTTGGTTTCTGTGACCAGGTGGGCAGGGAAGGGATGAAACAGGTCAGAGTAACAGGACCATAGCAGACAGAAAAGGGGACTGTTGGAGGAGGAACTTCACCTTCAGGGAAAGTCAAGATGGATTCATGGATGCCTGCAGCCTGAGCAGCAGCCTCCACCTCATCACTCCTAGCTGTGACACGGCCATATCGGATATTGTTGGCAATGGTGTCGTTGAAGAGAACAGTGTCCTGGGGCACGACTCCGATGTGAGAGCGGAGAGACACCTGAGTCACCTGGGGCCAAAAGAATGGCCAGCCTGCCTGTGAGATCCTCTCAGAACTGAGAGGTAAGAAGGACTGAAAAATCCCAGTTGAGGTGGCAAATGACACAATCTCTTCAGGTCTGTTTTCCCATCCACAAAGAGAAAATGCACTCCCTGCTTGCTTCACTGGACTGCTACAAAAGAGCTGTGCCTCGGCCAGCTCCGCAGCAAATCATTCCCACAACTATTTTCTTAGTGTCACTGCAGGGAATGAAGTGCTAGGAAGGCCCCAGAATTACGCAACTCCAGACCCTGCCATCTGTCCACAAAGACCTCTACCTTACAGCCTTCTTGCCAACAAACTTACCTGTGAAATATCCTGCCCATCTATTCGGATGCAGCCAGAGTTAATGTCATAGAAGCGAAACAGTAGGCGCAACACTGTGCTCTTTCCTGCCCCAGATGGGCCCACCTGTTGCGTTAGAAACAGAATGGTAAATTCTCAGGCCCAGTGGCTTTTCAATCTTCCTTTCCAAGAGCCACCAACACCCACAAGGGCTGTCACGTCCAATACCACTGCTCATCAAGACAGCTGATTCCCCAGCCCAGGCTATGAGCCACTATGGATATTAAATGAGAGGCACTCAAGTACAGACTAAATGGCTCAGTCTCATCTCACCAGGGCCAGTGTCTGTCCAGGCACCACTGTGAAGGACACGTCCTGCAGGGTCTCCCTCCTGCAAGAGAGGTGGGTGGGGTGAGTAGACCCCTGCCATCACCAGCTAGGAGTGGGCCCTCCCCTCCCTGCCGAAGCACTTTGCCCAAGTAGAGGTGGGCTACAGAGTTGGGGTTCAGCACAGGAAGGCAGTGTGCCAACAGACAAGGGGAACACAAAGGAAGCAAGAGATGCGAGCTCACCCATCAGTATAGCCAAAGTGCACATTCTCAAACTCAATCTGGCCCTTCTGAAAATGAAGGGGCCCTGCTCCAGGAAGGTCCTTTACCTGAGAGAGTGCAGCCAGTGCATGCTGCTGTTACAACCAAGAAAGAACCCGCTCCCCAGACCCCACTCTTCTCTCTTTACTCACTTCTGCCTCCTCTTTCAGCAGGTCAAACATGTTCTCCATGTCAATGAAGTTGGTCTGGATTATCCTGCAATAAGGGCGATAGGTGGGTTCCTCTGAGGAGCCAGGAAATTGCAAGGTACCTGGACAGGTGAAGGCCTGGGATAAGGTTACCTGTAGTAGGTGCCAAACCAGTTGAGGGGCATGTACAGTTGGATGATGTAAGTGCCAAAGAGCACAAAGTCCCCAACCTGCAGAGACCGAAGGAAGCTCAAGTGTCACAAGGGCCTGCTTTTCCTGCACCACACCTCAGACTTAAGCCCGACTCCTCTTCCCTGTCCCCTACTCCTCTATCATTCTGCCTCACCTGTAGCTTCTGCTCACTAACAAAGTATGCACAGAGCAGAGAGCCAGCAAGGAGCCCAAGGGCAATCACCAAGTTCTGGGTCTGATTCAGCAAAACCAGTGAAGCATTTGACTTCCATTCCAAATCCTGAGGGAATGACATAGAAAGGAAGAATGTTCAACACGAAGACCATTACCAAATCCCAGCGTGAGCCAGACTCCTCAACCTCACTGCCTGAATCTTACTCCCCTCTGCCTTGGCCAAGTCACAGGCAGCTGCACGCTCAGGGGGCCACACATTAGCATCCTCACCTGATACTTGATGATGGCCTCTTGGTAACGATCCACTTCATAACTCTCAGCATTGTAGTACTTCACCTGATGAATTCAAACAGCGTAAGGCTCGTGGCTCACACCCTCTGAACTCCTGAACTCTCCTTCCTGATTTCAAATATCACCCGTGAGGTGCTTTACTGCACCAGTGGGCCCAGCTACACTCCCCTACACCTCCATGCTTCCTGTCACTGTTGTTCATGCTTCCATTACCGTCTCAAAGTTTAGCAGGGAGTCCACGGCTCGCGCACGCGTGGCGTTCTCCTGTGTGTTCATAGCACGGCGAAACTTGGCTCTCCACTCAGTGACCACAATAGTAAGAACTGGAGCATGACAGGAAGAGGGAGACAGAGAACAGGGCATCATTCCAAACAGCAGAGACTAAGTATCTAGGCCCACAGCCTGCCACATATACCAAAAGTGCTTGAGGGGCTAGGGACCAGGACTCCCTTGGGAGAAGCCGAAAGTTCACAGAGGAAAAAGCCATGTGCAAGCATGTTTGCAGCCTGCTCAAAGGCTTGGGCACAGAAAACACTTTTGGTGAACAAATAAAAACATCTTGTTATACAAATGAGGGTTTTCCTTCACCCAAGACCACAAAAGGAACCTGATGTCACAAAGATGCCTTCCCTGGCCCTCCCTGCAGGTTGGGCTAAGGTTCAACAGGGCAGAGGAGACATGCCTATCACCCTGGGAGCAGTGGGAGCCTAATCAAGTCCACCAGTCCTCAGCCTCCCGAAGGAAGGTCACCTGAGAGGGGAGTAGGGCTCACGCTCAAGGAAGTCGCATGACAGATCAGGGAGATGGTTTCACCAGGTAGCACTTACTGAGGTAAAGACTCATGCACACGAACACAATGAGGCCAAACCAGGCATTGAAGAACATGCTGAAGTAGACAATGCCAATGATGATGTCGGCCAGCGTGGGGATAATGTTGAACACCAGGTAGCTGTGTAGATAAGAAGAGACAGAGGTCTGTGGCAGAGAATCACTAACCCTACTTTGGGGAACTTCAGCATAGTGCATCGTTATCAACAGCAAGGCTAGAATCAATCTAGATGTCCCTTAAGCAGTGGGTGATTAAACCACAAGATAGCTAAACTATAGAACCCTAACAACTGTCATGAATCTCTTCATACAAATGAAAATTTTCATAAGGTTCTGCTATAGCAGCTGTGAAAATAACACCTATGCTGGGATTTCATTTGTCTTAGAAAAACTTCCATAAACTCGGTGTGGTGGCACACCTGTAAATCCCAGTACTGAAAGCTGAGACAAGAAGATTGCTGAGTTTGAGGCCAGCCTGGCCTCATAATTTAGTTTAAGGTCAACCTGAACTTCAGAGCAAAACCCTGTCTCAAAAAATTAAGGAAAAAGTGGTCAGGGAGATAGCTCAGGGGCACAAGTGCCTGCCTGGCAAGTGTAAGGTCCTGAGTTCAATCCCTGGTTCCACAAAAAAAGGAAAAAAATCTTTAAAAAACTTCCATAAAACTAAAAAATTCTAAAAAGTCTAAAAAATTGTAAGTAGACGCACAACAAAGCAGAATTTAACACTATGCAGAACAGGAAACTCTGAAGGTGAGGAGTTCAAAAGCCACTTTCTCTGTGTCAGCATTACTGGATATTACAACAGCGTGTGAACACTGGTCCTATAATTCATCAAAGGACCAGAACATACAAGCTGGGGGGCGGGGGGGAGGCTTAGAGTGGAGCTACTCTCCTGACAGCTCCTCCATCCCTGCTTCTCAGCCCCACCTTCCCACATGCCCTTTCCACTGGAATGGCACCTGAGCAGCCCTGTGACACTGGTTGTCCCCCGGTCCACGATCCGCAGCACCTCCCCTGTGCGGCGGCCCAAGTGCCAGCGCAGCGAGAGCTCATGCAGGTGTGAGAAGAGGCGCAGCTCCATATGCCGAGATGTGAACTGCTGCACTCGGATCCATAGGAATGTGCGCAGGTTACTCACGAAGCCTGGGAGAGCCAGCTAAGAGTCAGCAGCCCTTCACCAGGGTGTGAAAGGTCTGTGAGCACAGAGGGGCTGGTGGAGGAATGCTTGAAGAGGCACAAAAGCCAAGGAAGGCCCACAGGAAGTGCTGATCATAACTTCATACCTGTACTACCCGTGCCACCCCCCTGGAGGAACTTCAGGAAGACATAGATAATAACAGTTGAGGCCAGAGAGTTCCAAGGAGCCTTCTCAGTCAACAAGTTCACTGTGGAGAAAAAGTCAGGGTTTACTTCAGCACCCAGGACTCTCTTCAGGCAAAACTGCTTCAGGTACCAGCCATGCCTTTCTGACCACAGGCTCCCAACTGTGTAAGGGGTACCCAGCCACCAAGCCAGTGAAGAACCAGCAGGCTGAGGTCAACTCCTCTCCCTCACCAATATTTCTATAGAAGATGGGGACCAATAGATTCAGCACTCGGTCCAATCCCATTAGCCCCAGGCAGAGGAGCACAACCAGCTGTAGAACAGGACTCCCTCGAGGCCATAGGTAGCCACTCAGTAGGCGGAGCTTCCTGCCAAGGTCTCGCCAGGTAGATCGTTGGTCTGTGGACCGAGCCTAGGATGATAAACAGGGCAGGAAAACTCAGAAATCAAAAAACAAGTGTGATAGTGGCTGGGGAGATAGCTCTGTAGCACAAGTGCCTGCCTGGCAAGTGCAAGGTCTCGAGTTTGAACCCCAGTTTCCGCAAAAAAAAAAAAAGAAAGAAAGAAAAAACCAAAAACAAGTATGCTAACTGGAAACATTCTGGAAAGAACATGGGGGCACAGCTCCCAGGTATGAGGCCCACAGGTGAACTCTGATGGGATCAGAAAAGCTATCAGGTGACAAACTGAACTTAGGGAAAGAATTACAGTAATTAATCATGGGGAGAAAGGATAATAGGCAATGAAAGTAAGAGTGGCCCCTGGATTTAGAAGTACTGGGATGCAGTTAGGTGTGCTGAGAATTCACAAGGCCTTGGCTTCTAATTTGCAATGTGTGCACACACATACAATACTGACAGAACCCAGCATTTAGAAAATGAGGTGTACCTGGTTCCTTTCTACATCTTGGTCCTCTTCCTGAATCTGGAGACTGTAGGACTGGGGCCGAAGCCCAGGAGCCCAGAGCCCCAGGACAAACAGCCCTCCAGAAACCACATATCTCAGGATCCATAGGCCAAACTGAACCTAGAATGAAATGTGCACAGGGTATGAAGAAAGGCCAAGATCCTATTGTCTTCTCAGTACACTCAAAACCTCTGCAGGGCCCCAGCGCCTAATACATACACATACAGACACACACACACCCCACAGTGACTCAGCACTGACACACCCCACCAGTTGGTTATCAGCGTCCAGCTGGCGCCAGCCACTCCCTTCTTTTTCTTTAGCGTCATCTGAAAGCATGGAACCAATATGTCCGGGCGCTGCTCCCAGCATCAAGGCTTCCCCACTTCCCCACCAGTTCCTCACCTGCTGGTCCAGATCAGCCCTTGCCCACCACCACTGTGGACTATTCCAAGACACCAGAGCCAAGTTCTCAGCTGCAAAGGTCACTGTCCAGAGAAGCAGGAGACCCAGGCTGTGCCTGGATTTGATCCAGACACCCATTGCCAAACTCTGCCGAGCCTGATTCCTTTCCAGCACGAGCAGCCACAGGCCACAGAAGCCGGATAGGGTCTCCAGAACAGACGCCAGCAGTAGGTAGCCTGGCAGCGGGGTCCCTCGAGCGGTGCCCACCCGGCCAATCAGGCCGGCCAGGGGCAGCACCCCCTGAAGCGTGGCCAGAAGCAGCTGCAGCCCATAGGGTGCGAGGCGAGGACCGGTCCCCCAGGACAGCGTATCGGCGCCAGAAGGACGCTCCCGACGCTTACAGGGAAGAGCCAGCACCACGGCCAGGGTCCCCAGAGTCATCAGGGTCGAGGGCACGGCCGTGAAGAAGAAGCAGGGACTCAGGCCATTCTGAGTCCAGGCCGGACCTACGGGCCCTTCGGCCTCGCAGTAGTTGCCCACAGTCACCATAGTGGTGGTGACACTGGTGGCTGCTGCCTGGGCCCGCGGGATCGGAAAGCCGGCCGGGCCGCTCCGGGAGGGCCGCGGAGGCTGGATGTCTCAGGTCATGGAGCCGGGGACGCAGAGCCAGCCGCTGGGGTCGCGGGGAGGGACACACGTGGACTCTGCTACACCGCCCACTCGCTTCGCACGCGCGCTGCCGCCCACGCACTCGCGCAGGGAACCTACGCCGTCTCCGTGCTGCCTGAGACCCTCTCGCGAAACGGCGCGAGGGAAAGGCCGGCCTCCGCATGGAACCGCCCTCCACGGCAAAGACCCGCCCCCGGCCTCTGTCCAGGGTCCCCATTGGACAGATATGTGCGGAGGGGCGGAAGGGAAAGTTGCACACGACCAGACCAAAATAAAAGCGCTGCACCGACTTGGTCACGTGCTCAGGGCGGGAAATCTGACCATCAGACTGGGAGACCTTGACCTCTCCGGAATTGTGGGTGGGAAAGTATTTTTCCTAGCAGGCTAACTAGATACCGGAGCGGACATAAATCTATTTGCTTTTAGATCCCAGCCCGCCCTCAGGCTCTTGGGGGAAGGGAAAATCACACGCACCCACTCCTGTTTCCGGAAGCCTAGGTTCAGCAGATAAGAAGTCATGATCTGGTCAAAGTCCCTTTTTTATTAAGGGCTATCAAGCTGTACATGGCCCTCTCCCCTCTCTGCCGTGAACTTAGGTAGTGCCGTTCGCCACTCCACAGTGGACCAGAGCAGGGTGAGGGGCAGAGCAGAGGGCAGGAGCTGAGTCCCAGCATGCAACGCAGCAGCTCAAAGCCCTGGACAAAGCCTTGGCTCCTCCGGACAGCAGGTTTCTGTCCAGAGCTCTCTGGCTGGGATGCAGACTTCAAGGTCACACTCCTTCCCTGTCCATTCCATGTGATGGGGGTATAATAAGCAGCAATGGGGGCCCAGGAAGGTGTGTCTCCCGGGGACCCACCCTAAAATTTGGGGAGGGCAGCAAAGAATTCCAAACCTGATCCTGCAATTTATAAACTTTCCTCCTTAGTGTCAAAAGATGGTGTGAGGGAGCTGAGCGCAATACCTCCACCGGAACACAAAGCAAAAGCCAAACAAACGGAGCAAGCGAACAGAAGGGGAGCAAGAGGCACACACATGCCAGTGATGTGCAAGACATGGGAGAGGAGAGCTGGCTGCAGCACTGGATAAGAACTAGGGGTGAGGTAAGGGCCACAGCCTGAACTGCTCATCTGTCCCGGGTGGAGGGGGTAGGCCTGACATCCCCATTCCACAGTTGGCACAGGTTCTCCCTGCTTGGCAGCTTCTCATGGGCAGCCCTCTGGAGACTTGCAGGGGCAGATGCGAAGGTGGCAGTACTGGGGCTGGGATGGGGGCCAGTTTCTAGCACCACACTCTGAGCCAACGGAGTCCTGGGGATGAGGCTGAAGTCTTGTGCACCCCGGGTTCCTAGGCCCCAAATTCTTCTCCTGGGGCTGCCTCAAGCCCGCTGTTGGCACCTCCCGAGGCCAGGCACAGACACACAAACACCACACGCGTGGAACCAGGCAGCACTCTGAGGAGCCTTCCATGGTGGGCAGATGGGATGGCAGGGCAGCGGTTGCCTCCATCCTCGGGCATGAGGACAGTCCTCAGTCTTGTCTATACCTGTGGAGAGAAGCATGTTGATAGTGGTGTTAGTCTTCAGCTCTCTGCTTACCCCACAAGAGCCTAGAGACAAAGGAAAAGGAAAGCTTGATTTCTAGGAAGTTCCTGCAGGAAAACCAAGCCTTGCACTTCAGAGCAGTTGAATGAAAGAAAGACAGAGTGTTTGGAAGGGACAGTGCAGTACCTCTGCATGGGCTGGAGTCATCTTCCTTCACACTGGAAGGTATTACCCCACCCGCAAGTTATTACTTCTGGCTGTTATCATGAGTTCCTGGAGCCCTTACCTTGTGCACCTGAGGGGGCAGCTCGTCCTCCGAGCCCTCCTCAGGCACAGGCTCAGGATGCCTTGAGGCTGGCTGCCCATCTTCAGCCCATCCTCCAAGGGGCAATCGGGAGAAGTGAGAGGGCCCCCGGGGCACTGTGCCAGGATCTAGACAGCACAAGAGTGAGGGAAGGGTGGAAACTGCTCAGAGGGTCAGTGCCCTTGGGCCCCTTCCCTCTGACCTCTTTCTTCTAAAGAACTAGTCTTTCCCGCAGCCTGTCTCCTTGTGGACCTTAGGTGGATACCTGTGATGCCTCCATAGCGCCTCTGGAAACCTCCGTGCAGGGCGGTGGTCTCAGGTGCTCCAGGCCGGGGTACAGCGCAAGGATAGCTGGCAGAGCGGGGAATAGGTTGGGAGGACCGGCTGCCTTCTCCACCCTCTTCAGGGGCACTCTCCCCACTCTCATCACTCTCCCGGCGGTGCCACACATGCCGCTCAGGCTCAGTTTGGGTCTGTTGCTTGTGGAGCTAGAGAAATGAGGGCTTATTAGTGGGGAGCAGAGGATGTCAGTCTCAACAGTTACCCCCACAGTGGTATCAGCCAGTTCCTACATCACCTCTTACCTAGAATCCCTGACCTGGAGCACTTACTGTATATTAGCAGTATACAAGAAATGTCTGGGGCTGGCGAGATAGCTCAGTGGACTAAGTGCCTGCTTAGGCAAACGCAGGGACCAGGGTTCAATCCCTGGTACCACATGCCACACCAGCCCCAACGCTGAGCACACTGAGCCAGCGAATGACACTGGGCATGGTGATGCACACCTGTAATCTTAGTGCTGGGGAGGCTGAAAATAGGAGGACCACCATGAGTCTGGGCTGAGTAGTGAGACCTTGTACCAAATATAGAAATTTAAAAAAAAAAAAAAAAAAGATGTCTGATGTTCTATCATTACCTTCTCAGCAGATTCCTGGAAGGAGCATGTGTATAGTTGTAAAGGCCCTCAGTTTACCCATTCATTTGACTCAAGAACAAACTGACCACCAGAGTTTAAGTGCCAGGCACTCTTACTGGCAGGGGAACATCATAATGAACAAAACAGACAAAAAGACACTATCACTTGTGGGGGCTTAGGCACTGCTAGTAGTGACTGGGAAGAAAGCTAGATAATGAAAAATTACATAGAAAGAAGCTAGAGGGTGCATGCCTATAATCCCAGCACTTGGGAGGCTGAGGCAGGAGGATTGCTGCAAGTTTAGAACTAGCCTGGACAACAAAGTGAGCTTAGGCCCAGCTTGAACTATATAGTGAGACCTTGTCTCAAAAAGACTAAAGAAAAAAAAAAAAAGAAAGACAAGCTGGGCATGGATGTGTAACCTGTAACCCCACAATATGAGAGGCTGAAGCAAGAAGACTGGAAGTTCAAGTCCGTCTGGGGAATTTAGCAACTCAGTGAAACTGTCTCAAAATTTAAAAAAATTTGAAAGATGGGGGGAGTGGCTTGGGGATGTAGCTCAATGCAAGGCAGAGAGAGAGAAAGGGAAGAAAAAGGAGGAGGAAGAGACAGAAAAAGAGGAGAAAGAGAAAAAGGGAGGGAAGGAAGGATAGGTGGTGCCAAATGCAGTGGGTAAAACAACAGGAAAAGGTCAGAGAGTGGGCAAGGGAGACTTCCTGAGTATAGTCAGTGGAAATCTCAGAAAGAGGTAATAGCATGGGAGGAGGAGGAGGAAGAGGATGAGGAGGTGGAAGACTATCTCAGAGAGTGGACTCTAGTCGGGAATGGAAAACATAAAGGCCTTGGATGAAAGTGTATTTGGTAAAGAGGCTATTAAGAAGGTATATGAGAATGGAGATCACAGAACAGGTAAAAATGAAGGGGATTGGAATCCATGTATTCTTCACATCTAAAACCTTTAATTCCATCTTTCAGCTGCCCACTCACCTGGTGCATATAGAGGGCATGCAGGCTCATCTCGGTGGATGCGTATTCTGACAGCACCAGGCTCTGCAGCTGTCCTTCCCATACACTGCTCCCAGAGCTGGCTGTCCTGGCATCTACCCTGTCCCTCCAAGCACAGATAAGAAAGCAGTTGTCAATACCTTTTTTTTTTTTTTTTTTTTTTTTTTTGGGTCTTCTTGAGATAGGTCTCACTATGCAGTTCAGGCTAGCTTTGAGCTCGCTTTGTAGCCCAGGCTCGTCTTGAACTTGCAAGGATCCTTCCTGCCTCAGCCTCCCAAGTGCTGGGATTACAGGTGTGCGCCACCACGCCTGGCTTGTCAACAGTTTTGAAACCTATACAATGTCACTGGGGTCTGCTACTGTGCCCTCCCATCTTGGCCCACTTCTACTCACCCAGAGCCTGTCATGGTGCTGGGCACACGGCCTGTGAGGGCCTGCCCAGGCTGCAGAGGGGAGAAGGAGCGCAGGGCGGAGGCAACTTCAGCCCTGTGTCTGGAGCCTTGCAGGTCTCTGGGCAGTGGGGGACCCCGGAATGATGAGCCAGCTACCACATTTGCAATAAGGCTCAGGGGCTATGAGAGAAAGAGGTAGACAGAATTCTCAGGACAGAGGAAAGGCCTCTGGTCCCTTAGTGTTCTGTTTCTCAGAACTTGGTTGCACAGGTTGACAGACTGCCTGTCTGGACATCCTTCCTGTCCCTCCAGACTTTCCACTCCATGCCCTGTCCTCAGCTTCCGCTCCTGCCCATCCTCTCCAGTCCCCAGGAACACACCTCAGTTTCAGATTGTAAGGACTGGATAGATGTGAAGAGGGCGTTTTCAGGGAGTAGACCCCCTTGGGCAAGGCCAGCAGCTGCTCCATCCCGCTGAACTTGCTCCTTCAGGAAACCTAGGAAAGCTGTGCTCTCACGAGGTGGTTGCCAGCCAGGGTTGGTGATGGCAAAGTGCATGAGTGATAGTTCTGTCTTCCCATCCTCAGCTTGTTGGTACACTGAGGCTTCTGTCTGCCCACCGGACAGCCACTGCACAAGCAAAACATAGTAAGATTTCTTCCAGGAATCTTGCCTGCTAAAGGAGAGGCATTTGCTGTGCAGCACAAGGACTGCAATGTGACAGACTGTCCAGTGCCCCCAACCCCCACCCCAAGAGTGCCATGTGCAGGCACTTGTTTGTATTGTCCCTTTCTTTTAAGGGAGCTTGGCCAAAAGTTCAAATTAAGACAAAATGTAGCCCAGGCTCTAAACGGGGCTGCCCAGAAGAGACAGGACTGCCTTTTTATGATTTGTTCACCCATAAGGAATAGATTTGTGCAGTTTGCTCAAAGACACCAGTGCCAGCACCATCCTTGGCCACCTTCCTCCCTCCAGTCCCAGTACCTGGGGATGGCCATGCTGGCGAACATCCATTTGAGCAAAGGAGCAAGTATCGCCCACACCAACAACCTCCACAGTGAAGTTGCGGAAGAAGTCTATGATCTCTAGGGCCCGTGGACGAAGGCAGAAGATGAGGATGAGAGGTGTGACAATGGGGCTCAGCAACTCTTCCAAGATAAATACCTGAAAGAGAGGGGACCAAGATCACAAGCAAGCAAGAGGGAGCTCAGCCGTGACCACCAAGCTACCAGCCAGTCTCTAGCAGGCCCTAACTCCAACTCCACTCACTGCCTTGTACTGGAAGAGCTGGGCAAACTCGTCCCGGGTCTGCGAGCGGTGGGCATTACCCTGCCAGTGGTCAGGCATGTAGTGGATGTGAGCAAGGATCACGCGAAGCAGCTGCTCAGGGCAGAACACCATGTGCTGGTCCGGGATGAAAGACCTAACGGGACCAGAGTCAGGGTGACATGGAAGCCCTCCCTCCTCACCCTGCTGGTCTGCCTGCTCCCCGCTACCCGCTGCTCCCCTAGCCTACCTGCACACAGTCACGGTGACCCCCAGGAGTGTGACGGTGGTGAGGACATGCTCCACAGCCAACACATCTTCATCGTAGATGGTGAGGGCAATAAGCACAGCCAAGATGGAGCCAGCGAAGAAGGCACCATTCTTGGCCAGCAGTGTCAGCAGAGGTGACAGGAAGCAATTCATATATTTGGAGGCGGGCTTATAGCCGCGGTTGAGGCGGGACTGCAGCTCATGCTCCAGCTCATTGAAATGGCGGAGGTAGCAGCGGCCGTAGAGTGACCAGCAGCGCGCTCCCAGGGCCCCTGGCTCCCGCTTGAGCACCTCGGCATAGCTGAAGAAGGCGTAGAGGATCTGCCAGATGAGGATGAGGGGGCACAGCAGGAAGTTGGCAATGCCAATCCAGAGGATGCGGTTGCTGAGGCGCTGGGCCAGCTCTAACCGTTGCCCACCACGTTTGTACTCAGCTTTGAGGCTCCATTCATTGAGAAACAGAGAGCCAGGTCCCCAGAAGAGGATCAGCTCAAAGTTGTACTTGAGGCCACGGGTGAAGAAGACAACCTCCCCAAGGCCAGGCAGGCGGAAGCGCAGGGGCAGGAGGGACTTGTTCACTAGCGCCACCATGTAGTTCTGGAAGCGGAGGATGCGATGGTAGATGTCCAGTTCCGTCAGCTCGCGCTTGTGGATGCAGATCTGGTGCTCTTTCTGGGTTTGCACAATCCGGGCCTGCACTTCCTGCCACGTACAGTATGGAAGTGCAGACTGCAGAGTGGGGAGTGGGGAGAGGATAACTCTGGTTATTATCTGACCTTGTAGCCTGCACAGAGGAGGCTCAGGGGTCATGTGCTTAGCTCAGTGCAGCTTTTCAGCAGCTGCTCCCTGACCTCTTGCTAGTCTGGATCTCAAATGTCCCCGAAAGACCCAGGGGACTTGGTCACCAGCTGGTGGTGATCCAGGAAGGTGGTGGTATGCTTCATAAGTAGGCCTTGCCATTCAAATGATAAACTTGAGACATTTCTAACTAAATGGATACACCTTGAGACCACACTTTTAAGAAATAAATTGGAAACAAAATGTGCAAACACTGCATGGTTTCTATGGTATGAGAAACTGAAAGTGTAAATAAGGGTCAAAGTATGCAATAGATATTGGCAAATGGGAGGACGATGTGCAAACGCGAAAGGGAACAAGGTTGGAGGGAGTAGGAAAGGAAGGGCCAGGGAAAAAAGAAAAGAAAAAGTGTTTGTGAATACAAAGCTTTTGTAAGTACATAGAGAAAGGGATTAAAAAGGAAAGACGGGAATGGAAAAAAAAGAATCAAAATGTATCATGTACACATACAACTTTCCTATGATGTCATCATTATGTACAGCTAAAATATGCAAATAAAATATCTTAAAATGGAAAGAAAAAAAATCAGGAATATGCTTTTAAAGGGCATCTCGGGAGTGGGAACCCAGGCCTGTTCCTGCCTTTCTCTATTTCTTAGCTGCACGAGATGTAGAGACCCTCTGCTGCATGCTTCTGCCACGATGTACTGCCTCACTGAAGGCCCCAAAGCAAATAGGACAACCAGTCATGGAGCAAAACTTCTAAAACTATAAGCCAAAATAGACCTTTTCCCTTTACAAGCTGATTGCCATAGAGATTTTGTTACAGTAGTGGAAAGGTGACTAGCATACTGCTGATGATGGAAATCAACAGGTGATGCCCAGAAATACACCTTATCCCTCCCAAGATGCACAGTGCCCACAGCCCTCTTCTATCTTACCATAGGGATGCGCAGAGCGTGCAGGTAGAAGGAGTGGATCTCCCAATAGCAGCAAATGTTGTAGATGAATTTGATAAGCCGGTGGATCCAGAAGACAGCAGCAATGAACAGGATGGTGATAAGTGAGCCATTTTCCTGAATCCTGGTGGGAGGAAAAAAAAAAAGGGATGTAGGGTAGCCTTTTATTAAGGAAAAGCTTTTCAAGATGAGCTGCTACCCCAAAGGATTCATCTAGGTTGAGCCTGAGCGTGTTCTTGGGTATGAAGTACTGCCTTGTGTTCTATTGTTTACCCTGTTAGCAAAACTAGACTCCAGTGTCCTTTGACCTATGGCCTTACCTGGCACTACAGACTTGGGCAGGCAAAAAGGCATCTGGCAGAGTGACCTTAACAGGTTCAGTAGGATGCAGACTGTGGTTCACCATCTTGTTGGCAAATAGGATGTCGTAGTCCACACAGCTAACCAGGAAGGTGGTGAAGGCAACCACAAAGAGGAACTGCCTGGGGAGTTAGGAAGAAGTGGTATAGTCTGAGAGTCAGAGAGGCACTAGTAAGATAAAATGGGACACGAGAACAACCTGGAAGCAGCCAAATAAGATGGGAAATCAAAGGGGGTGAAACAATCCCAGAAGGCCTTCTCTGTTGCTCAGCCTCAAATAATCTTTTCAGGCCCAAATCAGCTCCTAGTTTTTGTTCTTAGCTTCTAGCGCCACTAACACTATATTATCAGCCTATTTTTGTCATCTCATGGTAATCTGCCACTCCCACTATTCCCTCTGGATTTAAGTTTTAAAGGTTTCATGATTATGGTCTCTGGTCCTTCCTTTCTGATCCCTTTGAGATTATAGTCTGAAGTTCTTTCAGACAGTAACTCTTTCCTCATTGAGGGAGGGCTTTCTGACTCCTCCTTTGGCGACACCATAAAATTCCTTTCTAGAAGGCTGCTGCCCAGCAACAGACTTCAGCTGCGCCCAAAGCAGCACAGAGGCTCTTCCTCAAGTAAAGTGTTGCCATCCCTCTGAATGCCTGGCTAGACCCCATCATCCCACTGAAGTTCGAACAAAACGATCAACACACATGTGAGTTCTCTTCATGGAACAGAATTTAGAAAGCTCTTCTGGCAAGAGGTGAGGTAGAATGTTTTGGTGCTACACAGGGTTCAAGAACTAGGGAGGTTTTGCAGCATTTTGAGTCTTCACTTGAGTGCTATGGCCAGTGGAGCCAGATACTGGCACAAGAAGAAAGACTGAGATGTGTTCCTTTACCATGTCTTCTGTTCCTCCTCCTTCACATACTTACATGAGCTCAAAGATCTCCCCAATGAGCATACATGTGAAGCCATTCTTCTGGTGTAGGTTATAAACGTGTACATGTTAAGAAAAAGTGGTCAATAAAGAGCAATTGAGAACATACACTTTTTTTTTTTGGTACCAGGAATCAAATTCAGAACCTGGCATTTGTCAGGCAGGCACTTCTGCCACTGAGCTATTCCCCAGTGAGAACAGACCTTGATTTGATGTCACCTATCCAAACTTAGGTCCTGGCTCTATGACTCTCTAGAATATGATATGATTTAAACAAGTTATTTAGCTTCTCTAAGTTTTTGTCCACAGTGGGAAATTAGGGATAGTAATACCTATCTTATTATAGGATTACTAAATTCAAGAAAATCCAGGCAGGATACTTGACACAAAACTGACAAAGAATGAGTCAAAAGACCTTAACTATTACCATGATTAAAATCCAATCAGAAAGGAGGATCACCCTGAGAAAGCCTGCTTATAAATCAACACCACAAAAACCATACAGGTACAGCGATCTCAGTTAAGTGTAGGGTATCATTATTTTTAATGATCATTATTTTGCTATCCTCTTTCAGCCTCAGGATGTCATTTCCCCTTCCTGGGATTAGAGTTCAACCTACCCCAACTTCCCCTCAGGGACCTGACTCAAGAAGGGCTAAGGGTCCCAGAGCTCCACCACTGGGACACCAAAGGATATTCGAGAGAAGAAGAGATCGAGGTTTTCAATATGGTGCCAAGGTGCTGTGGGCAGAGAACAGAAATGTCAGTGCCCAGAAGGAACAAGAAACCCTCACTCCTTCAATTCTCCCCATACCCCAGCAACTCACACTTGCTCCCCTCAGCCACGTGCACCAATAGGTCCTCCTCCCCAGGGGGTGAATCGCTATAGGAGGCCTCTAGGCGCTGGTATTCCGTGTCAAACTGAGCCATCACCGCCGCCCCCTGTCCACCTTGTCCACCTGCCAGTGATGAGGAGGAAAAGATCCTGGTTCAGAAACAGGTGCTACTGACCTACTGCTCTGCCTAGCAGAGCAGGGGTGAGAAAGAATTCTTAGGCTTTGTTTTCACCACCAGCCTCCTTGGCTGAGAGCTATTAGCCAAGGAGAAGAATAAGCCTGGAGCTTAGGGAACCCTTAACTATGGCCGGTCACTCCCAGAGCCTTTACTGGGTGTCTACTGGTACCTTCCTAGCCTGCAGCCAGAATCTGGCCCTTTGGTGGGAAGTGGGCTTTTTCATCTTCTACTCAGTAGAAGGAAACTTCCCTCCCCCCCCCCGCCCCTGGACACACTGGCTTCCCCAGAGACTAGCAGTTTGAAAGTATTTTGTAAACAAAGATTTAAGACAAGCACATGGCCCTACCAGCTCCATGGACAGTGTCTGCTTCACTCCAGCCCTCGATGCCCTGGCTTGACAGCTGCTGGAGGAGAAGGCGTCAGGCCCCAGAGAGCCATGAGTGGAGACGGAATCCCCACCCTCCCACTCACCCAAGTACCACAAGAAGGAGGGCAGGGAGGTCATAGTGAAGAAGTGGCACCTTCCAGCGTGGGACTGTGAGATCTCTCCTCTGGCTGTACTATACAGGGCCACCCATCCACGTCTAGGATACCAGGGAGTAATGTACTGACCCTGTGGAGACTGAGGCAGTACAGGCTGGAGAATGGGTGGCCCCTCTGGACTGTCTCCATTGCCCCACTCCAGTTTCAGAAATTAGACATGCCTCTTAGGGTCCACAAAATCCCAAAGAGTGAGTGTCTTCCAAATATCTTTCTGGTCCACCTCTCTTTTTTTTTTTTTTTCCACCAAAGACCCAGGAGACATAGTCTACATAGAATATTCCAAGTCAGTGCAGACCCAGATTCTTGGGTCAATCTGTTGGTTCCCTGCATCCCCGGAGCAAGGCAGGGCCAAGGTGGTACTCACCCGGAGAGTGCAGGCCCTAAGGACCGTGAGTCTTGGCCTCACATGAGCCCAACGGAATTTGCTGGGTTAGTGACAGCCCTGTCTCTTAGGGAATTCACCACTCACCGGGTCCGGACAGACCCAGGGCCCAGGGATCCCCAGCAGGCAGGGCCTGGCTCATGGGTTCCTGCGGATGTTGGAGAGATGGATACCCCCGGTAGGCTGGGTTTGCTTCTCCACAACCAGCCACCAGACTGAGCTCAGGGCGCCCTTGGGTCGCCCGGCCCGGAGCCTAGTAGGGCTCGGCTCCCAACAGCGGGTCTACCTCGCGCGCGGTCCTGCCGCTCATGCGCGCCCCCTCGCGCGCGCGCCCACTATCAAAACATTCCGGCCGCGCGCCCCCGCCCCGCCCGAAGAGACCCCTTCCCAGCTACCAGCCGCTAGCTCACTTGGTCTCCGTAGACACCCTGGCCAGGTGAGACCTGGGCCCGGGTTGTCAATACTCAGGCTCCCGTGTCACCTCAGGAACCGCGACCCCAGCGATTCCAGACTCGATCTCTTCGGCTCGGCTCGGCCCTGACTGAAGCGCTAGGCCCGGCGACTGCCACTCACTGTCACCCGCAGCTAGCCTGACCTATGAACGTGGTGGGTGGAGACATGATAGCCAATTCTCGGCCCAGGAGGAGGGACTAAAAGCTTGGGGCGGGGCTTGGAGGACAGAAGACCAATCATATACTCAGAATAGGGCGGGGCGCGGGGGCCGACGACGCTGTTTGTCCTCTTCGCGACCCCGTAGTTCCTGGATTGTTGTGGTGTTGCAGAAATCTGACTTTCGAATAAGGCTTGCGCGCCTATCTGGCCGCGGTGAAGCTTGTTGCAGTCTCTGAGGGCAGGGGAGAAATCTGCGATTCAGTCGTTGCCGGAACCTTATCTCTCGGGTAATGAAGGTCTGACAGGCAACATCAGTGATTAACTCAGTGAGTCAGCTCCGTGGGACTAGATTTGGAACTGTTTGTCCCCCATTACCGTTACCCTTTGGGGGTCTGAGACCAGGGGTTTGAGAAAATGGAGCGAGGTTACGTATTTACCGCGGAGCTGACTCCTAGTGGCAGGCTGAGGGTCAACGGGTTTTGTAGGCTGGGGAAAACTGAAGCGGGCAAGCAGGAGACGGGACGGTAGCATCTCGCTCTGGTGGGCTCTTGTTTGTAACTCCCTTTCTGCTCCAGGAGCTGCTTCTAAGTAATCTGGGTTCAGACATGTCGCCGGCTCCAGCTGCCCCACCAGTTCCTGCGACGCTGTCCCTGTTTGACCTCACCGAGGATGCACCAGTCCTTCGGGGTTTGAGCCTGGTGAGCCAGGCTCCTGAGGAGGCTCAGGCCCTGGCTCTGCCTACTTCCTGTCCAGGTATTCGAGATGATTTGGGGTGGAGCCATGAGCAACATGGCTCACTGGTGCGTATTACTCTTCCAGGGAACACGCTTACTGGTATTTTCCAACTTAAGAACCCAACGGTCTTTAAAAAAAAAAAAAAATTCATTTAATTTCTGGGTAGCGCGGAGATAGGTCCCTGAGTTGTCTCCAAACAAGTCTTTGGGTATTACTGTCCTTCATTCCATTAACACCACTGCCCACAAAAACACTTCAGAATTCCTAGATTTGTTTCTGATTTAACTGGATTCCAATGAGTCATGCTTTTTCTTTTTTTTGACAGAAGTTTCTATGGTCCTCTTTTTTTAATGTATACATATTTAGTACAGGGTCTATAGAATTTCACTGCACAGATCAGACTCTGATTTTTTAGTTTTCAGCTTCCAGAGTGCTGAGATTACAGGCGTGTGACACCATGCCCAGTCTCAGTGGCTGATTTATTTGGTACTGGATCTCACTACGCAGCTTAGACTCATAAGGATACTCTTGTTTCAGCCTCCCCAGCTCTGGGATTACAGGTGTGCTCCACCATGCCCAGTTTTGGTGGCCAGCACCATGCACCTGGCATGCCCAGCAAGGTCTAAGGTACCAGGGATCAAACTTGATTCCTTGAGCTTGCCAGGCAGGTACTTATGCTGCTGAGCTATATACCTGTGCCCGTTATTTTTTTTTTTTTTATTTTTTGCAGACCTGGGATTGAACTCAGGACCCTGCACTTGCCAGGCAAGTGCTTATTCAACTGAGCTATCTCCCCGGCCCCCATTCTTTTATACTGAATATGAGATAGTTTTGTAAAACTATGTATATATTATGGCCGGCTCAGAGTGCCCTAGGGGTTGGGGCTGGCACAGCATGTGGTTGCCTAGGCTTGCCTAAGGGAGCACTTTAGACCGCTGAGCCATCTCACTGGCCCAAATTTTTCATTTTTGGATACTGCTGTTTTACATTTCTCTTTAGATTAACTGTGAGTTGTAAACTTTAAAAAGATATTTAGATACTGGATGTGCCTTGCCAGACCCACCCCCTGGGCACAATGACATGGTGATTGAAACTGGACACATGGTGGCGCATGCCTGTAATCCCAGCACTTGGGAGGCTGAAAACAGGTGGAACACCATGAGTTGGATCTACTAGTGAGACCCTGTAACCCTGTACTAAATACATAAAATAAAATAAAATAAAATGACATTTAGGAAGTAGTTTGTACAATTAAAATAAAGCAAGGGTGTAACTCAGTAGTAAAGTGCTTCCCTATCTCTGGACTAGATCCTCAGTGCTGCAAAAACTGTAATAATAAAATAATTTTATGGTTTACTGGGAAAGGAGCTGAGTGCAACACACCTTTCAGGGACCTGGAAGTAGAGTTTTGGTTTTGGTAACTAAGTGAAGATGTGGTTTGGAATTCTCCCTCCCTGGTCTTGACTTCTCAGAATTGTGTTTGCTCATCTTGGGAGTGACTACTTGGTAGGTGTATCTGCAAGTTCACTAATGAAGACAAGGAAAAGAGGGGTTGTTCACTCTCTAGATCTCTAGAATTAATTGTTAATGATGTCAGAGGGTTTGGAGAGCACTGATTAAAGAAACATGTTCCCAATTGATGAAAAAATCCACCTATAGTTATTTATTTTTGAGACAGTCTTGCGGTGCAGTTCAGGATGGCCTTGAACTCACTTTTGTAGCCTCCTGGCTGATGTCAAATTCACAGTGATCCTCCTGTCTCAACCTCCAAGTGCTGGCATTATACGCATGCGTCATCATGCCTGTTTCTGGGCAGCAACATTTGGGTACAAGGATGAAACTCCTGACCTTGGGCTTGTCAAGCAAGCACTTAGCCCTCTACGTTACTTTCGTTAGAAGTTCTGCAATGTGTTATGTAGCATATAGTGTGTTATATAGTGCTTAATGAAATAATGTGGAAATAAAATGAAAATAAATAAAGTGGAAACAATTATTTGGGGACTGGGGATATAGCTAAATGGTAGGGCATTTGCTTAGCATGCATGAGACCGTGGGTTGAGTCTCCTGCCCCAGAAGGGGAAGAGAGAGAGAGAAGAAAAAAATAATTACTTTAAGTTATTTTCTGCATGATTCATCCAAACAGTGTTTTTGGCTAATTTAAATGCAATATTTTATTTACAGTCATTTTATTTTATTTATTTTTGGATGTAAGGTCTCACTATGCAGTTCAGACTCTTAGTGATCCTCCTGTCTCAGCCTCTCCAGTGCTGGGATTATAGGTGTGTGCCACCATGCCTGGTCTCAATGGCGCTCAGTGCACCTGGGGTTGGGGCCCACTCTGCCCAGCGCCTGTGCTTGCCTAAACGGGCCATTAGTTTGCTGAGCTCACAGCCCCCCCACACACACACATACTTTTTTTTACTTTCTTCTTTTGTATTATCAGACACTGAAGTAATTCCAGATATTGATCCCTTTTTATAATCAATTGTCCTTCCTTATTTAGGTTCAGGGGAGAAAGCAAGCCTAGAAAGAAAAGTACTCCAGGGTCCTCTGGATATTTCGGATAAGTTATTTTGTTCAGCCTGTAACCAGGGCTTCCAGAACCACCAGGAACAGGTAAATCCCCACAGTGTGACATCTAGCCCATCTGAGAGTAGCTATTAAGAAGAAAAGTATGATGTGGGTAGGGAGAGACTGATATTCGTTGTCTTAAGTTAATGCTTGCCTAAGGCAGTTGCCTGTGCCTGTCTAAAGCAGATGGGTTTACCTGGTCATACTTCCTGGAGTTCTATGAGTTGCTTTCACTACTAGACAAGGTCAGGTCGAGACATTTTTATCTTCTGCTTCCCTCTTTGCCTCTTCACTAGAGAGAACATTATAAGCTTGATTGGCATCGCTTTAATCTAAAGCAACGTCTTAAGGATAAACCTTTCCTGTCTGCCCTGGACTTTGAAAAGCAGAGTTGCACAGGTGATCCTGGTGGGAATAGAGCACTGGGGTAGAAGAAGTCCCTAAAGTTTCAGGAAAAGTCAGAGATGGCGTACCAGATTTGTGTGTCCCATTGTCTTTAGGAGATCTTTCCAGCATCTCAGGATCAGAAGACTCAGACTCGGCCAGTGAAGAGGATTTGCCAACCCTGGTTGAGGAGAGGGGGCCTAACCGACCCCCAGGTTTTTACCCCCACCGGGTTCTTTTCCAGAATGCCCAGGGCCAATTTCTTCATGCTTACCGCTGTGTCCTAGGCCCTCACCAGGCAAGTGACAGCACAGGTTGTGTGATCAGCTCAGCCTTTTGTACATTTAGACCCCATTTCTCCCTTGCCAATCCGTGTCTCACAGCTTCCCTTCCTCCTTTTGGGTATAGGCATCACACTTGACAACACAATCTTGGGACTAAAACTGGCCGAAATCTTGAAAGTGTCAAGTGTAGGGGAATAAAGTTTGGAAACAGGGCATTCCCTATTTGAATTGTGGTTCTCCCTCTTGGTCTTCTGCCACTATCTCTTCAAGTCTCAGATTTTTTTCTATTTTTCATAAAATAGAAATAAGACAAAAAAAAAATAGAAACAAGGCTTGGGGGTGGTTGTAATGAGTGGTCACTTGTGTGCAGCACAGTTTTGCCTTTGCTTTTGTGCTTTCAATGAGCACAACAGATAGAATGCCTCTGATCTTGTCTGTTATATAGGTGCTCCCCAATGAGGCAAAACTGCTTCTACAGAGCCTGCAGAACGGAGGTCCCAGACACTGTGTGGTGCTCATGGCTGCAGCTGGGCACTTTGCTGGTGCCATTTTTCAAGGGTGAGAAGGTGCTGCGTGGGGTGAGGATAGCATGGGTTCTGTTAGTCATGGAGCACCTGCTTGTCGTTAGTACTGAGTCTGTGCTGTCTACAGAAGAGAAGTGGTGACACATAAAACCTTTCACCGCTACACTGTGCGGGCCAAGCGGGGTACAGCGCAGGGGCTTCGGGATGCCCAGGGCAGGCCGTCTCGCTCTGCTGGAGCCAACCTGAGGCGTTACAATGAAGCCACACTATATAAGGTAGGTTTGGCCTCCTAAGATGTGGACTCTTATGCCTCCGATTCAACTGATTATTACAATGAGGAGGTTTGGGACTCATCCTTCCAATTTTCTTTATTCCTTGGTAGACAAAGTAGAATAAGGATATCTAGGCTTTCTCTTTTTATGTTATTCTCTATTCTCTGCAAATGATCTGTGGGCCAGCTTTTGGTTAAACGTTTTATTTGTATTTTTTGAGATAGGGTCTTGCTATGTAGTTTGGGCTGGCCTTGAACTGTGTAGCCCAGACTGGCCTCAAATTTGCAGTGATCCTCCTGCCTCAGCCTCCAGAGTTCTGGGATTATCGGTATATGCCACCAGGCCAGTTGGTTAGAGCTTTTAAAATAGCAAGTGAATATATGCCATTTTCTTTTCTAGGATGTTCGTGACCTGCTGACAGGGCCAGGCTGGGCTGAAGCTCTGGAGGAGGCCAGGACAATCCTGCTGCGCGCCCCCCGTTCTGGTCGCTCCTTGTTCTTTGGAGGCCATGGTGCACCCCTGCAAAGGGAGGATCCCCGACTTTGGGATATACCCCTCGCCACCCGCAGACCCACCTTCCAAGAGCTCCAGCGTGTGTTCCATAAGCTGACGACCCTGCATGTCTATGGTGAGCCTCTGATGAAGGCCCCAAAGCTTCCTAGTCCTCAGAGTACTCTGCAGCCTTGGGTCTCTTGTGTGTGTCCAGACTTTCCAGTCCTTGTTCTGAAGCCTGAGGCCTGATTATGGTTTTGGGTTTTGTTTGGGGTTTTTTGTTCATTTTGAGACAGTTGCTGTGTAGTTCAGGCTGGCCTTGAACTTACTATGTCACCCAGACTGGCCTCAAATCTCAGCAATCCTCTTGCCTCAGCCTCCCAAGTACTAAAATTAGGCATGTGCCACCACACCGATTATGTTTTCACTGAGAGAAACCTGAATTGATCTCTCCTCTGAGAAGTTTAAGAAAGATGTTTTGTTTTATGGCAGAGAACTCTCCGGAAACAGTCAGGTTGCACTCTCCTCAGGCACACTGGAAAACAGTGAGAAAAGAAAAGAAAACTAAAGAGGAAGAAAGAAAGAGAGTCCCGTGTAATGAAAATAAGGAGCCCAGACAGAATGGAGAATCACCTAAACAGGGTTTGAGTAATATCTGGAAATTGTCAAATCTGTCTGGATGTCTGTTCTGGATATGCAGTGGCAAATTTTCTTTTCCTAACTGACCTATACCCCAACTGATAGATGGGCCCTCATACCACCCACACACACACACACACACACACACACACACACACACACACTTATAAATATTCGTGTCTGCTTATAAATAGGATGTATCATAGCAATTACTAAGATATGCTTAGTAATTTTTCTAAATCTTCTAGTACTCTCCTGTTCAGGGATATATGCCCAGTGCTTAGCAAAGTGCTACCATGAGATGCTTGAAAGTGTGGCTGGGCTGAGTGTGGTAGCACACACTGGTAATCCCAGCACTGGGGAGGCTGAGGCAAGAGGATCACTGCAAGTTCAAGGTCAACCTGGGCTACATAGTGAGCACAGGGCCAGCTTGAACTCTACAGCAAGACCCTGTCTCAAAAAAGCCAATAAATAACCAGATGGATGAATGAATGAATGAAAGAGAAAGAATGACTTAAGTCTCACACTATTTGTTGGATGCTGTGGTTGGGGGCTAAGGGCTGCTTCCAGGTTTTCTGCTACCGTGTATATCCTAAGATTGCTCGTAGGGAGAATCCAGAGGGGGAATAATTTTATTTCCAGTGGTCTGGAATTTCTTTATAGACACGATCCATCAGAGGCAGCCCACATCCTCCCACAGTCTGCTTATATCTTAGATAGCTCTATCATAGCTGATTTCTCTCTAGGTTCAGGGTCAGAAGATGAGGATGGGTCCCCAGTAGAGCTGGAGTTGGTGGAGCTGACGCTGGGGACCCTGGATCTTCGTGAGTTTGCGGTATTGCCCAAAAGGAGGAGGAGAAAAAGGAATAAGGAGAAAACACGAGACCATGGTGCTGGGACACACTTGACTCTTAACCAGCAACCCCAAGATGAGCCCATTTTGTCTGCTCAGTCAGCCCAGGTGGTTTCAGCCTCCTTGGGATCTTCAGTAGATGACGCCAAGGCTCCTGGTCAGCCAGAGCTCTGGGATGTGCTTCTAGCCGCTTGCCGAGCTGGAGACCTTGGAAAGCTGAAGCTCCAGCTAACTGCTGGGGCTATAGATACTGAAGTTATGTCTCTACTCAATGCCCCCTTGGGCTCTGGTGGCTCTACCCTTCTGCACGCAGCAGCTGCAGCTGGAAGAGGCTCAGTGGTTCGGCTACTGCTGGAGGCAGGTGCTGACCCTACTGTGCAGTAAGTGAAGGTCTCCCTCCTGGGACATTCTGGGTATGGAGAGGATAATTTGTTGTCATTGGCCAATTACTTGTATTCCTTTTGATGACTGGGTGATGTTGGGCAAGGTGAGAGGCAAACTGAACCCATTTTTGAGTTTTTGTACCCAGGGACTCCCAGGCCCGGCCACCTTACACTGTGGCAGCTGATAAGTCAACACGAAATGAGTTCCGAAGGTTCATGGGGAAGAATCCAGATGCCTATGATTACAGCAAGGCTCAGGTCTGTTGCAAAAGAAAGGAGATGCAGAGTGGGAAGGCACTATAGATACGTGTGGTTTTTCCAGGGGTAATGTGTATGGATCCTACCTAATATCCCCTGAAATCCCCAGGTACCAGCACCACTGACCCCAGAAATGGAAGCACAGCAGGCTACACGAAAGAAGGAGCATAAAGCAGCCCGGCGGCAGCGAGAGGAGCAGCAGAGGAAGCAGCAGGAACAGGAAGAACAGGAAAGAGAAGAGCAGCGCCGATTCGCTGCCCTCAGTGACCGAGAGAAGGTGAAGCTGTAGGGTTTGCCAGCGAGGGCTACTTTATTTGACAGTAGCATTTTACTTATTTTTATTTTTGTCTTTTTTGAGACAGGGTCTCGCTATGTGATTGAGGTTGGCCTTGAGCTCACTTTGTAGCCCAGGCTGGTCTCAAAGTTCCTGTCTCAGCCTCCTGTGTGCTGGGATTACAGACACATGCCACCATGCTCAGCTAACAGTAGCAAATATTAAAGGTAGAAAAAGAAACAGGCTCTACAGAGCTAGTTTGGGCCAGGTAGAAGTAAGAAAAAAGTATACCCTACAGGGTGAGGTTGGACCACCATTCAAGAGAGAACACAGTGGCCATGGTTTCTTTCTAACAGTCCCATCCCCTCCCAGAGGGCAGCTGTCCCTTCTTGGGTAAACTGTTCTTCGTGGGGCCTTGGACCTAACACAGCTTCTCTGTTTCTCAGAGAGCCCTAGCTGCAGAGCGTCGACTTGCTGCCCAGTTGGGGATCCCTGCCCCTCCAGTCCCTGACTCAGAGGTCACCAATACTCGGTATGGGGCCAGGGGCTGGGTGAAGACATGGATTATTATGTTGTAGGGACCATTTGGGGCAGTGGAATGAGTGCCAACCTGGTATTCAACAGGGATGCTGAGGGGATTTGAAATACTTGGGAACGTTGGAGGACTGGGGTGCCTTGGATTGGGATACCTAGGATACCTGTCCAACTGTTTCTTCCTCTTCAGACGATGCTGGAATTGTGGAGCATCACTCCAAGGCCTCGTTCCCTTTCACTACCTCGACTTCTCCTTCTGCTCCACATGTTGCCTCCGTGATCATCGCTCTCGGGCAGGGAGGCCCTCTTCCTGATCTTGTATAGCTCTACCTGGGGCCCACTTGAAGAGACATATTTACACCAGCCCTAGCTTTCCTCTTCCCCATGATGCCAGACAGTATTTGGAAGAGCAGGGTAAAGAGCACACAGGAGCCAAGGCAAAGACTGGGCCACGGAGTTACGTGCAGTTGGTATTGACTCTGGGTCTTTTAATCACAATAAAGTTTGGCAAGGATAATGCACTTGGGCTTAAATTCAGAGGTATTCTGGCCTTATGGTCACCCTGCCCAACACCAAAGGATGCTGTCCACTCCATGTCCCAGGTCCTGGATTATCTTTTTTCAGTGCCCACTTAACATCATTGGTTCATAGGCACTTTGTGCCTTGTCTGATAAAAGATAATTATATGCCCTATGCAAGGTGCTATTGAGGATAGGCTTGTCTAAAAACTGGACTTGGGGCTGAGGAGGTACATTTTCTAGCTCCAGCAATGTGATTTTGTTGATGGCTCCCTTAGGCAACAGCAGGGGTCTTGGCACATAGAGGGTCTGTTGTGGGCCCTGCTTTGTCCAATATCGGCCCAAGTTGAACCCATTGATCCACACTTGGCCCTGGGGGAGAGTGAGAGAGTAGGAAAATGAAGGAGTCAGCTCTCCAGGAGTATAATGAAAAACAGATATAATGTTTTTTCTGATCTGTTCCCTTTTCTGCTTGATTAGCACCTCCCCCTGCCAACCACAACCATCAGCAATACCTTGGTCCATCCAGGTAGATAGAGAAATGTATCCCCAGCTGAGCCTAAAATTGGAAAAGTTGTGGAGTAGAAAGTGGGGCCAGAGGGAGCTGTAGGCTGTTCTCTTTTCTGTCCCTGGAGGGGAAACTGCCACTTTACAAGATTATCAATTTTCAGAGGGAACATCATCCATTGGGTAAGGACTGTTTGCCCCAGCACGGGTGGTTCTAACAGACCCTGTGGGAAGGCAAATGAGAGGTCACTATTCACTAAGCTCAAAGGCCACACTAGCCCTAATCCAGCCCTGAGATAGAATGGCAGCCACGTCCAGGTACCCACAAGCCATTACTTCCCTTTTAACTCCTAAGGCCATAGCTATAGTCTTTAGGGCTCTATCCTTTCAAGGAAGATAATCATAAGAATAATAGAAAAGTGTAGGCAAAGGTAGCTTACCTTGAAGTCACTGTGGTTAGACCCAAAACTGAGCCTCCCCATGTTCTCCAGCAAGATATCCAGTTGGGTTCCTATTTTCCCCATCAAAAATAGTTTGTGTCTCATATTTCGTTCCAGAATACCCTGAAACACCTGTGGATAAGAGATAGGATCTCTGAAAAGAAAGGCTTAGCTGTAGCTCATGGCTACTGTATAAGGAGCCACATTAAAATATAGTTATTTGGAGGACAAGAAAAATATAACCATCTTTCAGTTATCCATCCATTTTGGAACTCTATCCTTAATCAGACTCATTCTCATTCCAACTTGCAACCTTAGAACCACTACAGATGTGAGAGGGCTGGTGGGAAAAGGTAAACATGGAGAACCTAAGGTCATATGGTATTGGGGGAAGAGAGGAAACCGAGGCTCACAAGGTAGCCTGGAATTAGGTTCTCACCCCATCCACCATCACATAAGCACGGTCATGGACTCCATTATTTGGCACCCAGAATGGTTTTGGTTCAAAAACTGTGTAAGACAGATAGGTCCGGTATAGCACAAAGCCACGGTCCTAGGTATGGAAGGATGGGGGGAAAATGCATACTGTTAACAAGATTGGTGGCTAGAAGGAACTTTTGTCTATAATGCATTTGTTTTAGGAATCTGCCTTCCCTCCTAGATACAGACTTCTGCCTTACCTGCTTAATAGCCTCAAAAGTCATTGGCAAGACTGAATGGATAGGTCCCTGGGGGCAGAGTGCATCTAGCAAAGTTAGCAAGTCTCCATCCTATTAGAATAAAGGGCAATAATCAGAATAACAATTTTCTGGGTCTAGGGCAGGGCAGGCTAGGCTATTTAGAGTAAAAGCACAGTGTCAGGAAAGCTGGAGAGAAACTTACGAGGTGCAGGGTCAAAGGTCCAAGAGCCATCTTGGGGCTGGGAAGAGGTAAAGGTCCCAAGGGAATTTCCTGAAACTGAACCCAAATATTCTCAGCAGCCATAGGAAAATGACAGAAACTACTTCTATTCCAAACCCTTGTGGCAAAGTTCTTTTTTGGTGGTATTAGGGAGAGAACACAGGGCCACAAAATAAGGTACATTCCTAGCCCTTGATTGGTTGAGTAGTATTGGTGATTAAACTCAGGGCCTTACTCTGAACTATACTCCCAGTCTCCCCCACCTTTATTTTTTAAATATTTGAAACAGGGTTTTGCTAAATCACTAGACTATTTAGCTGGGCTTGAATTTACAATCTGCTTACCTCAGCTCCCACACTGCTGAGATTACAGGTGTATGTCCCAGTTCCTGGCTTTTTCATTTTGAGACAAGGTTTTGCTAAATTACTAGCTGGGCTCAAAGTTGAGATTCTTCTGTCTCAGCCTGCCAGAGTTCTGAGATTATATATATTGCTACCATCCCTGGTTCAGAGCAAGTTTCTTATCCCGGGGTTCAGAGAAGGGTTTCAGGGATCATGAAGACTATATAATTTGCACATACCTGTGTAACTCCCCACATGCCCCATTTGAGTGAACAGGAAATGCTTCCACGGGATGCAAATGGCTCAGGCCCAGGCAGCCACCACCAATTTATGGGACCCCTTTATGATTTGGGCACTCTCTTCTCCAAAATTAATAAAAGGGGGCACCTTGCTGATGACATTTCGAAGAGCAAAAAGCTTAGGCATGGGGTCCCCTGCTTCAGATATGGGTGCATCATAGTCATAGCTGGTAGTAATTGGAAGGAAGCGTCTCTTCTCATCAGCACCTGGGGTAGAACCAATTTCATTAATTCATTAAGTATTCTGGATGATATGCACTAAGCAAAGAACTTCATGCAGAGAATTATGCCAAGAGAGGAGCACTGCTCAGCTCTATACATGCCAATGTGTCCAGCCCTTAGATCTAATTGTTACTGCTCCTGCCGCAGGGGCCACTTGTGCTCACCATTCCAGTATCCAAAGTTGGTCCCTCCATGGAACATATACCTGGAGTGGGGGAAGGTGGGGGGAAAGGGTAAATGCTGATCCTATGGATCTTAACATTCACCCCCAACTCCAAGTAACAGATTTGGATTGTCTCCAGTTACATGTTCACGCTGGCGCCCAACTTGAGCATCTTCTCTAGTCCCTTGGTCACTGCTGGAATGGCCCGAGTGGAGTGATCATGGCCCCAGTAGTCCAGCCAGCCTGTGTAGTACTCAGAGTTCACCTAGGGTGTGAAATGGAAGGAACCATGAGTGGGTGGGGGCCAAACTGAAGCCATTCCCATCCCTGCTTCTTGCTTTGATTCCTTTGCCCTCTGGCCCCTCACCAGTGGCCCATGGGGTTCATACTTCCGAAGCAGGCTAAAGATTTTGGTCATGTTTTCAGCTGCAGTAAGGAGGCAAGGGTAGAAGATAAATTTTTATGAGGGGAAAGTTCCCCTTTCCCGAGGCTCCACTGCTATCTCTTGTTTAGGAGACCTGGACCAAAATCTACGGTGGTATAGAGTCCTGGGAGGGAGCCACATCTGAGTCCTTCCGGCCCATCTGTGGTGAAGAGCAAGATCTCATCTCCTAGTAGTGCACGGAAGAGTCCAGCCAAGTGTCTCATGTAGTTGAAGTCACAGGCCTTGTAGCTACCGTATTCATTCTCCACCTACCAGGAAATGGAACACGGAACCTAGCCATGAGGTGGAGGAAAATAAGGACCCCCTGCACCTCCTTCCCTTGCCCAGTCAACTTCCCATGTGTACCTGAATGCTAATGATGTTGCCCCCATTGTGGTAGAGAAATGGATATATCTTGGGCAGCAAGACATTGAACCAGGAGTCCACTGCAGCAAGAAAGTCTGAAGGAAAGAGGAGCACTGTGCTCATTAGGGGTCCCCGCTACCTCTGCAGCCCCTGCCCCCAGCATCCCTGCTACAGTAGCAACTTCACTGTTGCTCTTACTCGAGGCTTCTGCTTCCACCCTGCTTGCCCACAACTAAGTTGGGGAAGCAGTGACTTAGAAGAAACTCTCAACCCTGAATACTTAGAAGCTTGCCTACCAATGGAATTTGAACATGGGCCTTTAATGTTCCTTCAAAGTAGAAGAGCGCGACATGGTGGTACGTGTCTATGATCCCAGCTACTCAGATGGCTGAGGCAGGAAAACTGCAAGTTGAGGCCAACCTGGGCCATTTTATGAGACTCTCAGAATAAAAAGTGCTGGGATCTAGTTCAGTGCTTCCTGGATTTACACTCTGGCCTTGCCCCAAAAGAAATCCCACGTAATAAAAATGTTAAACACATAATAGAGTTATTATTATAATTAGCTTTTACCTGTGATGTACCATGAGAATGCACAGGTATGTAGTGTCTGATTTGCACCTGAAGGAACTAACAGTCCAAGTGGTTTACGTCAGCAATTAAGGCACCATGCCTTAAACCTTCAAGTCCTATTTGAGATTTCTGTGGTTTCCCTCAGGGTCTTCATGCACGTTGTTTGCTCTGATAGTTTTCTTCCTATCTGCCTGTATTTAGCCAGTTCCAACTCATGTGTCAATTCTTAATTTGTGTTTCATTTCCTCAAGAAAACCTTTCACGTCCCAGGCTAGGATAGCTCCTTCTGTCTTACACACTCTCACAGTACCTCGCACATCTCTGTTAGGTACTTAAGTTATAACTGAGCATCTGTGCCTGTCCATGTTTCTTGCTTATGTCTGCCACTGGTGAGCAGGAAGCCTGCCAGGCAGGTTCATGTGCCACATACCTGTCATTCACGACAAAACCTAGCAGAGGGCAGACTTTCAAAGGTGGAGGCAATAAGACACTCTGAAGATGCTTTCCAATTCTTAAACCATGGTTTGAAGTTTTATTTTCTGAGACAGGGTCTTGCTATGTAGTAGTTCAGGCTAGATTAAGCATACTATGTAGCCCAAGCTGGCCTCTCAGACTCCTGAGTGCTGGGACTATGGATGAGCACCACACTTACCTTGTATTTCTGCTTTTAACCCAAACATACATTTTTAAAGTTTTTATCTTTCTTAGTATGTTTCCAGTTCGTAGGGAGTCAGCTGGGGAGTTAGCACTTGTACAGAGCATGTCTTAAGCTTCGCTATGCCTGATACCTTCTCCTATCTCATAGTCCCTTTCTCAGTAATCCAAACTTATTTCAAATCACATTGATTCATTCAACATTTATAGATGCTGACCATACACCAAATACTGTTCTAGGTGTTAGGTATAAAGATCTCTACCCTTGTGGAATTGCCTTCCTAGTGAAGTAAATATGGGGAATTATATTGTGTCTTTAGTACCAAAACTGAGGCAGGGAAGGAGACATAAAATGGTGGAGTGGAGACCTTAAAAGTTTAGAGGTGTCAGGGAGTCTGGCTGAGGTCACTTTTGCTGGGAGAGGCTTCAAAGCCAGAGGCCAGTGGGCTTGAAGAACACCAAGGGGCTGCTGTGATGCAGGCGGGGGCAGAATAAAAAGGCGAAGGGGGCAGATGTCAGGGAGGAACTGGAGCCAATTCTGCAGGGCCTGGTAGATTAGTAAGGAATCCATGGTTCATATTCTGAATAAGATGAGAACTTTTAGGGGAGGCTTAAGCAGAGAAATGACATGATCTGAGACATATATTAAACTTCCATTTTAATAGCCTCACACTGTCGTCACACTGACTGCTGTATTGAGAAGACTACGTGGGAGAGAGGGCAAACAAGGGAATCCAGTTAGGAAGCTATTAGGCTTGGCAAGCTGAGAGGCAGTTGGCAGCAGAGAAGTGATAATGGTTCTGTGCGAAGCTGCTGGGGGTAAAGCTGATGTGATTTTCTAATGTATAGAAGTCAATGTGAGGGAAGGCAGGAGGGAACAGCTATGGTATCCAGCTATGCAGCTGGAGAATGGACTTGTGCTACCTAGGATGGAGGCAGTGGAATCGCTGGTTGGGGGGGGGGGGGGCACATATCAGCAGTTCAGTTGTACCATTATACCTTTTATTTGTTCTTATGGAAAACTCGCATAGGCAGTTAAGCCTATGTAATGGACCAGTGGAAGAGGCTCTGGCCACCAAGGTACATGTTAAGAGTTATTAGCTATTAATAAAGTGGATTTTAACTATCACACAAGTGGATGACATCATCTATGCAATGATGAATGGGAGAAGTATCCAGGGGCTGAATACTGATAAAAATAAAATAGAAAAGGACCAGGAAGGCACTGAGATCAAGTGATCAGAAAGACTGGAGAGGGAACAGAGCTTAGGTAAGAGAGAAAATATGGTAAATGATAGAAGAGCCCACCTCAAAAGACAAGATGTAGCTGGAGACAGTGGTGCGTATCTTTCTGTCCTAGCACTCAGGAAGCTGAGGCAGGAATATGAAGCAAGTTTGAGGCCAGCCTGGGCTACACAGTGAGTTCAAAGCCAGTCTGAATTACATGTCAAGACTGTTTCTCAAAAAAAAAAAGGCAACAGATGAGGTTGACTAGCTGGGATGTTGTTGCCACACTCATAACCAAGGTTGATTCGGCTGGGTTGGCAAGTGTCCCCTTCCTCCCTTACCATTCCGTGTTCCCTCCTGAGGCTGTGTGCTCAGTGGAAAAGAATGACCTTCCAACAGAGAACAGTAAGTGACTCTTCACTCACGCCTGTATGAGTGGCTGTACTCCCCTGCTAGAACCTCCAAACGAAAGACAGAGGAACAAGCCAGCCATGCTGAGTGCTACAGGCTGGGCTGGTCGAGGAGGAAGAGGCCTGAGAAGTCCCTGCGGATTTCACATGAAGACTGCTGATTGTCTTGAGCTAAACTGAGACTGCACGTTGGTGCTCCAGTCATACATCGCCACTGTCATGTTTCACAGCCAGCGCTGGGGAGTGCTGCAAGGGGCACAGTGCTCTCCAGCCCTCTCAGTTGTTCCTCTGTACCGAGTGTCCTCTACCCCCTGTCAGTAAATATCACCACCATCTGAACTGGCCAGAAAAGAGATACGTTTCTATTTTCCTCTGGCCCTTTCTATTCTTGTAAAACTCCACCTCTCACCTTCCAATCAAAGTCTATCAATAAGTCCTGGTGATTTTTATCTCCAAGCCATATCTCCACTCTGGCCTCTTTCACTTTTGCTGCCATCACCTTACTCTAGGCACTGTCATACCTGTTCTCAGCTACAGTCACAATCTCAGTTCTCCACCCTTGAACCCCTTAGTCCATTCTCTACATCCAGGCTCAAGTAAGGGTAAAACCAATCAGGCTATGTCACACTCTGGCTAAATACTTGCAGTGGCTTTCTACTGTGTTTGGTATAAATTATAAACTCCACACAGTGGCCTACACCAATTGTCTACCTCAACTCAGACCTCATATTACAGTCTCCTTTATCCAGCCTTGATGGTCTACATCCCTAAATCCTGCTGTGTCCTTTCCTGTCTCTGGGTTGAAATGTTCCCAACCAGTGCTTTTTCCTCCCTAGAAGTCTATGAAATGTCACCTCAGAAAAGCCTTTTCTGACTGCATTATCGAAAAGAAGCTCTCTTAACTCCTTGTTTATATAACATTGTATGTGTGGGAGTGTAGACTGGTGCAACCACTGTGGAAATCAGTGTGGAGATTTCTATATTTTTTATAAAGTATGTTTATAGGTTATCGTGTGTGTGTGCGTGCGTGCGTGCGTGTGTGTGTGTGTGTGTGTGTGTGTGTAGCTCTGGGGATTGAATCCAGGACCTTAATACTGAGCTGCCTTTCTTTTTTTTTTTTTTTAAAGATAGGGCCTTGCTTTGAACTCACTATGCAGCCCAGGCTGGTCTAAAACTCAGTAATCCTCCTGCCTTGGCCTCTGGAATGCTGGAATTATAGGGGTGCCTCAAATTTTTTTTTTTTTTTTGGGACAGGTCTCATTAAGTTGCCTAGTCACTGCTTGAACCCGAGATGCTCCTGCCTCAGCCTACAAGGGTACTGGGAAGTGTTTTGTTTTTAAACCTGTCTTGGGTGGAGGATACAGCTCAGCAGCATAAGCACCTGCCTGGCAAGAGCAAGGTCCTGGGTTCAAAACCCTTACCAAAAAAAAAAAAAAAAAAAATCTGTCTCATCCATTATAAGGTCTATTATACAGGGATTGGGTTCATCTGCTTCTAGTTTCTAACACCCTACTGGGCAAGAAGTAAAGAATAATATTTTAGTGAATGCCCTCCAAGTTGAGGATGGCATTTGTTGGTTGGGGCACTCAAATGACCACATCTTCTTTTTGTGTGCTTTTTTCTTTGTGAAAACCTTTGTCTCAACCTACCTGGATCTGAGGTTCTCAGATGTATTTCAGGCTTTCGAAGCAACCAGGATGGAAGACCTCCCTGAAACAAACATAGCGACCGTAGGAGAACATATAGACTTTGTTGTTTTGGGACTGCAATGATGTGGTAAAAAAGGAGAGAGCTGCATATAGTACTGGAAATGGCCCTGGAGTTTAAGCAGAAAGAAACCACTGAAGGTGGCTTTGGTTTGGCCCCTTCTCCAACCAACTCACCATCTCCCACTCGGCACAGATGTAAGGTCCTGGTCTCAGAATGACCAACAGGTCTGCAATAGCTGCCTCATTCAGGAAGGCCAGGAGGTCGCGGCTGCCATTAAAGTTATAAACCCCAGGCTCTGGCTCATGGTAGTTCCAGGGCACGTAACTGAGAAAGGAAGAGGTTAACAGGGCCTGAGGTGGAGAGATGCTAGGCAGGGCCCTGGGGCCTCACATCTTACGAAGAGTCTTCAGGAAGCTGCCGGATGGAGGTTTGGGCCCTCCTTTTGCTGCACCCCTCCAACCCAAGGGCCTTGCAGTGCTAATCCCTCTTCAGAGCCTGTCTCTCAGTCCAGACCCACTTCCTAGGGGAGCAGTGGGAAGAATTCAAGCTCTCATGAGAACTTCTTACAACTGTACAGCGTTGAGGCCACTCATTCGCATCTTAAAAAGCCGATCTGCCCAAAGCACCCTCGGTACCCGAAAGTAGTGTAGACTGCCAGACACATAACGGAATGGGACCCCGTCCAACAGAAACCTGTCTTGTTCCCAGTCTACTTCAAATGATCGAGTGTCTGCCTGCAAAGCAAAGAGAAGAGCCTGTACTCAGCCGTGCTCTGTAGTGAAAGGTCTGTGTCCACCAGGAGCAGAAGAGATGCTCGGCTGGCTCTTTGGTGGATGACTCTAGCCTCAACTGCACCCAGCCAAGGAACACAGCCCACCCTCTCTCATCATACCTGAGGCAGCAGGAGTGTGAGGAGTGGCAACAGCCAGGAGAGAAGGCACGGTGATTTAGTGTGAACCATGGCCTTTACACGGCTCCTCCTCTGAGCTGTGGGTCCAACTGTCAAGTGTCAGATTCCTGGGAGGGAACCTCAGTGAACAAGGGGCAGAGACCACTTCAAGTTTCCCTGCACTTAATCTGGACTTTGTTTCCAGTCTGCAGCCATTAGCTGGTTTAGTTGTTTTTAAAATCCTTCGCATCTTGCTACTCAAAGTGCAGTTTGCCACCCAGCTCTATCAGCATGACCTGGGAGCTTGTTAAAAATGCAGTTTCTCAGGTTGTACTTCAGATCTACAAAATCAGAATTTGTATTTGAACACATTCGCAGATGAGCCTAAGCACATTCAACATTGAGAATCTTTGCTGTCAGGCTGAGCTTCTCCCTGAGAGTGGAATGTGCTTTGTGCTTGAATTTTCCTGCACTTAGGACAATGTGTGGCACATATCAGATGAAATCCAAATGACTTGATGTCAGAACCAAGGGTAAAAATAGGTTCAGAACCAGGGGAACCAGTACAAAAATATTCATGGTGATATGGATGTGGAAGCTAGGGGACAGGTCACAGGATGGATCTTTCCCTTGGAGAGCCCTGTTTCAGCAAAATAGTGTGCCTGGCCATTCTATTTTCTTTGTGGAGATTCTCCCCTCTCCAACGTAATCTGTTCCTATCTGAGCAAGAAATGTCAAGGATACCGGGACACCCACTCCGGACCCCCCTCCTGTCCCTCTCTTAGACAGGAGCTTTCTTTCCCTCAATAAATATCTTCTGCTCATTACCTCTGTTTGTTCCTAAAATTCATTCTTTGGTTTTAGAGAACACAAACTCGTCCCAGGTACTTTTCAGGTTGGGGATCGGTTTTCCCTATATCATTTAGAGGTTCTCTATTGGAGGTCATCCACCCCAGATCA